>CAUYMX010064177.1:0-22614 GCA_963573855.1 Lepilemur septentrionalis
CAGTGGCTCACACGTGTAATCCCAGCACTTTAAGGCCAAGGCAGGAGGATCATTGGAGCCCAGGAGTTCAAGGCTGCAGTGAGCTATGACCAGGCCACTGTACTTTAGCCTGGGAGACAGAGCAAGACCTTGCCTTAAAAAAAAAGAAAAAAAAAGGTTCTAAATCCCTCTCCCAGTCTTCTCTTGACGTAACATTGTCAATTCCTTTAGCTTCTTCTCAAAATTGGAAATGATTATTAGTTTCTTATGAAATGGATAATTGTCCCAAATAGGTCTGAGACTTGCTAAACAAACAAAACAAATGGATAATTGGACTTGCTCCCTTATTATGAAGATTTAAAAAGATGTTTATCACCAAGTAATAGTTCATTGTCTTTCTCTACACAGGGGTAAGATAAGCTTGGGTATTTTCTGTGATAAGCATCGAAGGACCGTGGGAACAGAAGGGAGGAAATGGTTTTTACTAAATTGTTTGGATCTACACTCAACAATTTAGGTGACCAACTACTTGTCTGAGACCTTAAGCTCTCTGCTTCACCAGAGCAAGTTTTGTAGGTTTACAAGTATTCCAAGGAATAGAGTTTGGCAGATGGGCCAGCTGGGCTAATCAGGCACAGGCACTGCAGTTGAGGATCAACAGCTCATTTCCAAAGAAAAAAAAAGACTTTGGCACTCACTACATAGAGTAACAGCTCCAATGGGACTAGATTAAAAGTAAAGACAAAATAAACACTCCTCATCATCCAGCACTGTGAGGCTTTTCAAGGGAAGCTCGGAGCAGCTATGCACTAGCCTCTGTGGCCTAAATAACCAGGCCTGACCCTCTTTGAAGGCTTCAGACTCCACAGATAATTATCATGCTAGGTGTGTGAGAACCTGTCACCAAACAGTCATTTCTTCCTGAACTCTGGTGAAATCCTTAGTATTTCACTGTATTCTCCATTTCCAAATGGAGAAATTGAGTTACCACTGTTATTTCTCCTTGTTGGAAGTATCCAGCATGCTCCAGCCCACCCCGTGTGCACCTGTCTATACCTGATACCATGCTCCATGAGTTTATGCAATAGGTAAGTTGTGACCACTGCCACCAACTGCATCTTTCACAGCAGAGGGCCAGGTGTTCTTGAGGAACTAACCTGGGTCATAAGAAAGAAGCAGGAGGGTTTGTGTGGAGGGAAGCCATGGACTTCAGCACTGAGGGAAGGAAGAGTCCAGACTTCTGGATTGGGGCCCCAGCCATGCCAGAAATGTGGGCATGACAGCTCCCCCCTCAAGTGCCCAGGTTCTCATCAGATGAATAAAAGGACAGGGACTAGCTCACCTGAGATCCTTCCAGGCAATAAGCACTGACTCCTGCCAAGGACATTCTCTCTAGCAAATTCAAGGGGGGAAAATCCTAAATAACAACCTCAAATTCACAATGACTCAAACCAGGAGTTCCTGTTTTCTGTGTTTGGACAGTGAAGAGCTAAGTCACAGAAATGACCATGCAAAGTCATATTCAGTACCAAAATCCCAAGCCATGGACACTGAAAAGATGAGGCATTTCCTCTCCCAGCTGCAACCTTTCACTCCTACAAAGACTAAAACACACAGGATTCCGCAGTGGGAAACTTTCTGCTTGCCTGTATCTAGGGACCTAGGCAAGTCCAAAAATCCATACATTATCTCCCAAACTTCCCTTTCGCCCGTTAGACTTATGACCAGAAGAGAGCGCAGGCTTGCGGGAGTGAGATTTGAAGCTGGCGAGATTGAATACTAAAGGCAAGAAAAAAAGAACTAACAGTAATTAACTTGATTCTGGCTAAAAAGAACTCGACCATTACTGGCATATTCTTGGGGGTGGGGCAAGTCAGCAAGGTGGGAGTGAGCCCCGCCCTAGAGACCTGCCACGGTTGGGGCGGGGGGAGGGCCTTCCCCTTTCGCGGTACCCCAAGAGCAGGTATGCAGGGCAAAAACGCACAATGCGACCCAAGTGCGTCACGCCACAGAGATCCTAGGGGAGGCAGAGGATTGTCCCGGCGGGTTCACCGTCGCCACCTGACCCAAAGCTGAAGAACGGGCCGACGTGGACCCCCGGTTCCGGGACAGGTGGGGACCAAACAAGACAATAGGGCCATCAGAACAAAATGACAGGAGGAGGAGGATGAGCGCAGCTGTCGGGAATAGGGACAAGAAAGGAAGACAGAGGGAGAACTGGAAGGAGCGTGCAGAGGAGGGGGCGTGGACTGACTCTGTCCCTGGAGAGAATGCCCCAGATACACGCAGAGACCCAGGTCCAGCTTCCAGACGCTGCGGCGCACGGGGACAGCCCCCTCCCGCCGGCCCGCCTGCCTTCCCTGCTCCCGCGACCCGCACCGTGTTGTAGAACTCGGCGATGGCAGGCACGATGGTGTAGTTGTCCTCGCACCAGTCCACCTCCGAGCTGCCAGCCCGCAGCTGGTCCCACCAGTGCGGGGCGCCCATGGCCGCTGTGGGGCATTGGAGCAGCTGCTCCTGCAGCCGAGAAGAGGCCAGAGCTGCAGCGGAGGCAAAGCGCAGCGGCGGCAGCTTTATGAAGTACCGGGCAGCCGCCGGATGTGGCGCCTCCCCAGCTGGCCTCCCGCGCTCCGCCCCGCCTGCGGGACGTGACTCGCTCGCAGATCCCTCCCGGCTCCGCCCCCTAGGGGCCACGCCCCCCGCGTGGAAGGAGGGGTCCGGGCGGGGTGGGGCGTGGGTAGGCGGGGACCCAGCTCCTGAGCTTCGAGACGCCCCTGCACCCGGTTGCACCCGGCAGGTGGCTAGGGCCTTGACGGTCCTGCCCACACCCATCTCCTGGATCAGATTCGCAGGTGCCCCTGGATTGTGCAAAAAGAGCCAGAACCCTCTCTGGCAAAAATTTAAGATAAGGAGAAACCCAGGAGGACCCAGACGCCGTTGACCTGCAGGGAGTTTGCACCGATTTGGCTGAGCCGCGCGTGGGATGCCCGTGCTCAAACCTGAGAAATGCCCTTGGTCCCTCCAAAGCCGGAGAGGGTTTTGCTTGACCCGACTCGCTGCAGTCGCTAGGCTGCACGGGCAGGCTCGGGACCCTCCTTACAAAGCCTGGGCGGCCCACTCCCGGGTAGAGCACTTATGCAATTTCCCGTATGTTCCTGCCCTCCTTCCCCTAGACTCCAGCGTTAAGGTTTAGTCTAGTCTTCGATGTGTGGCGGCTTAGGCATAGTCAAACTTCAGCCATCTCAATGCATTGTGGCAGCCATGACATTTCCAGGACATCGAAGGTGCAAGATGATGCCACATATGTGCCAGGTGCTGTTTGAAGAGCTTCCATGTATCCCTCATTTAGTGTGCCCAGTGGAGATCCTGTGAGGTGGGTTCTATTAGCAACCCCATTACAGCCAGTGGCAGAGCTAGAAAGCAAATTCAGGCAGCGTGAGCTCAGATCTGCTCATAAATACTTTGCTTCTGTGACTATCTTATAGTTTCTAAATGAAAGCCAATCTGGTCCCCAAGATCCCTGGAGAAAGCCAACTTTCCTTCTCTCTCTCTCTTTCCCTCTCCCCCCACCCCCTAGTTCTTCCGTGGGAGGTTCTAGGATTAAAGGTCAGGACAGTGGCAGAGGAGGCCCTGGGCAGCAATCCATGCTATTAATAACTGTCATTAGGATCTCCTTACTCAGGCCCGCACAGTACCCTAAAGGCCAGCAGCTCCACAGGGGCTGCCCTGTCTCTGGGCCTGACTGCCCAATGGGACCCTAGCTGGTGCTGCAATGTCCTATGCATAAGTGTCTGTCTCCCACAGTTACCCACACAGTCATTTGCGAGTCTCCAGACATCTCCATCACTGGCAGAAACTGTAAGCCCCACCTCCTCTACTAGTCATCAGGAAATCCAGTTTTGACTCCCAGGGGCCAACTCTCTCTGCTCCTCTCATCTTTGTCCCAACTGCTATCCCTTCTTCCTCCTTGACAGCCAGTTCCACTGCCTCCTGTTACCCAGCTAGGAGATCTTCTCCTAGGGTCAGAACTGTCGAGACCTGAGGCATACCCAGTGTGACCTGGCCACTAGGAGTAGGGAGGAGGGGTGGGCATTTCCCACAGCCACGAAAGAAAAATATACCAGTTAATTTCTCTTTGTCTCACAGTGCTACACCAACTGTTCAACAATAGAATTTTCCATGTAGTCAAAATTTTACTCCTTCCAACACTTTAGGTGAAAATATATCCATATTCATCAACTCTAAAGGTTTTTTAAAAAACATTATTTTGTATGTCAGTGATTCTCAAAGTGTGGTCCCCCCTTTCAGGGGATCCACAAGGCCAAAACCTTTTCCTTTTAACACTATAACATTATCTGCCTTTTTCATTCTCATTCTCTCACCAGTATACTTTGGAGTTTTCCAGAGGCTGCATGATGTGTGATGTCAGTATCTTTCTTGAGAGCTAATGGAATGTGCACATATGTGTTCTTCAGTATTGAAAGTCTCCTTTTATTCTATGTATGTCCACGCAGGAAAAAATAAATAAAATCTCAGCTTAAATTTCTAATATGGTAAATATTGATGTTACCACAAAAACAAAAGTTCTTTAGGGTCTTCCATAATTTTTAAGAATGTAAAAGGGATCATCATATCAAAAAGGTTGAGAACGGCTGTTAAAAAGAAAGTTGTCCCAATTAAACTATTTGTAATGCATTTTTATCATTCAGAATTTAAAATAGTGAATGAGCTCATTTATACTTAAACATAACACATTGTTATCATACATTGTTCTTGTGCATAGATTAGAAAATATAAGCCAAAATAAATTGATTAAGGAATTCCTATAATTTTTTCATATTCAGAATCTCTGTTCCTCTGAATCATTTTTCAACTCATGATCATTGATGTCTGCATTGTTCCACACAGAAGGGTCCTGTGTGTTCTTAATCACCAGAGGCTGAGAACGCAGCATTTCTTAAGAGCATTCCACTACTGTTTCCTGCAAGCTACTGACACCTGCTTTATCAGTTCTGATGCTGGGGTCTTCTTGGTCTTACCTGAAGGTGTGAATGGAAGGTTCCAAGACAACAGGCAGCATATTTCTTTTCCAGGTGGTCCTTATGTAATTTGTTGAAAGAAACATGGAGATTACATTTGCCAAGTTATTCCACCAGGAATAACCACTGAGTTTTTACACATTCAGGCAGGAACACCTCATCACAACCGTGACCTGGCCAACTGAGATCATAAAACCCACTCATGGTAAAATGCAACAGGATTTCAGAGATGTTACAACGCAAAACAATATGAGTTTTAGCACCAATGAAATATGAAATTCCCTGGATATAATTCATCCTTCTCTCCAAGTCTTACTAAGAGAATGATTAAGGTTTTCCATCCTCCACAGGAACTCATTGTCCGTGACAATTCTGGTTCAAAATCAAAGTTAAGTGCTTTGGTTCTTTCTGCTCTAGCCACCCTGTCTCTGTGCAGTCATCCCTGTGTGGCAGTAGAGGATGCAAGATACATTCCTCCAAGACACCAGTGTTGGTTTTCTTTGTGACAGTGTTAACAATTTTCTGTTTTCATCAACTCTCCTCATTGTTAAGATTTTTTTCAATAAATATAACCTTTAATATCATGGCTTATCAGTAGGTTATTAATTTTGAAATTGATTTATTACTAGTATCATGCCTTGGCAACTACTCCCAATGATTTAATATGAAATTGTGATATCTACTGTAAACAGAGTTTGTTGAGGGTGAGGGTGCGGTGACAGCAGGGAACAGAGCACTGCTGCATTCTGATGGTGGAGTTGCTCCTGGTGCTTTTGCTCTACATATGAGTCAGTGATTATGGATTCACAAGGGAGCAGCCCTTGCAGAGAAGTCAGAATGCCAGCATCTTCTATTTTCACATAGTGTATACAATGTTTATTTGGTCTAAGTAAATGTCTGATAGTAAATATCCAGTTTAACTGGTTCCACAAGTGGAAATTATCAAATCCCAAAGTCTTCATCAGGGAAAAAAACACCGTCACCTGTGTAAATGAAGCAAGACGCTGCCTGATCAAGGATGAAATTTTCTGTATTTTCCCATTTGGCTGGAGTTTTTTATTTTGGTCTTGCGTGAGGCCCATTGTTTAGGCCAGTGATTCTTTTTTGTTTGTTTGTTTTGTATTGTATTGTTTTTTTGAGAGAGAGTCTCCCTCTGTTGCTCAGGCTAGAGTGCCATGGCGTCAGCCTAGCTCACAGCAACCTCAAACTCCTGGGCTAGGGCTTTAGTGATCCTCCTGCCTCAGCCTCCTGAGTAGCTGGGACTACAGGCTTGTGCCACCAGGCCCAGCCAATTTGTTCTCTTTTTAGTAGAGACCAGGCCTCACTCTTGCTCAGGCTGGTCTCCGACTCCTAAGCTCAAGCAATCTTCCCACCTCCACCTCCCAGAGTGCTAGGATTACAGGTATGAGCCACCACACCTGGCCCTAGGCCAGTGATTCTTAAGTCCAGACCAGCAACAGCAGTATCACCTGGAACTTTTTAGAAATGGAAATTGTCCAGTCCCCAAGCCAGACTTATTGAATCAGAAACTCTGGGTGGAGCCCGACAATCTGTGGCTCCACAAGCCCTCAGGTGATTCTGACTTACGCTCAGGTTGGAGAACCACTGTGTTAGCCAATATGTGGCAGCTCAAAAATTCACTATGGCCTGTTCACTTTGCTTCCTCAAGAAAACAAATCCAACCCCCATGACTGTTGCTGCTATCAGGGATAGGAAGACAAGAGGAGCCCAGTAGAGGAGGTCATCCTTTCCTCAGGGAAACCCAGGGCACCCGAGTCTGCCCCAACCCCTTCAGCTAGGAGGCAAACAAGAGAAGCCAGCAAGTCTATGTTTGTTTTTTAAAATCTGAGACAGTCTCAGGCTCAGAGTTGTAAAAGGAAGCTGCAGGAAGCAGGCCCCTACCAGAAGGTGCCCCTGTGAGCCATGCCAGGTGCCCTCTTGTTTACTGACAGTTCACCAGTGTGCCCACTTCCTGCTGTTACAGGGGGGCCTCTATTTAGAAGTGCTCCATCTCTCTTTTCTAATCTGCCCTGGAAAACCACAATATTAGGACTGGGTGTTTAGTAAAAGTAAGTAGATTCTGATTGCCTATGTTTGAAGGGCACAGAATTTGTTAACACATGCTTTGCTGCTTCTGGATAGATAAGGCATTACTTTGTTAACTAACTGTAGCTTGCAAAGATGTAACCAGCAATATTTGAGCATCTGCATTGTGCAAAGCTCCTCATGTTAAGTGCTATAAAATACAAAGACCAATAAAATAGTTTGTGGCCTCATGGAGCTTATTCTAATAGAGGCACACAAACCAATGATTAGAGTGCAACATGATGATTGCCAAAATGGAAGTGTACACATGGAAGCAGAGAGTCATGGGAGGTTCAGCAGAGGAGGGAGCCTCAGAGTTGAGATTTCCAAGATGAATATAGGATTTTATCAGGCAGAGCAGTGACGCGCGGGCATTCTACAGAAGGAACCACCAATGCGGAAGGGCGGAGGTCTGAGAAAGCTCACACATTCAGGGAACTTCAAAGAAGAGGCTAACCTGGAAGACTAATAGATGATATGAAGAGAGTAAGTCTTTAAGAAGGAAACCCCGATAGCAGAAGGTTAAATTAGATTTCAAAAACTACTGACTGGTGAGGCCTTTCAGTAATCCAGGTGGGTATGATACCGGCATGACTAAATTAATTCATTTACATATAATTATTGCATACTGCAAGTTCCAAGGATTAAATAGTGAACAAAACAGAAATGTCTCTGCCTTCACAGAGCTTGCAGTCTAGGGGAAAGTCAGAAACTAAGTAAGTGCATAAATAATGAAATTATGCCACATGTGTCATAAAGGAGAAGTACAAGTTCCACGACAGCTGATAGCAGCAGCCGTGACCTAGTCTGAGGGTTTCAGAGAAGGTTTCCCTGAGGAAGCGGATTCTAGAAAGCTGAGAGAGGTGAGGTTTAAGACAGAGGTAAAGGGAATTGAAATAAGGGATGCAAATGAGATGTAACAAGGCAGTTGCGATAGACTGTACTATTAATGCCAGATATTGGAACACACTTTCCCAGCCCATGGACATGGGACTTGGCTTTGTCATTTGCTTTGGCCGATGAAATGTGCAATTACACCATGACCAAGCAGAGGCTTTGAAAGCTACTCCTAATTCTGCCATTCCTTTTTTCCCTCTGCTATATCCCAAATTGGGCCTGTTCTCCAGACTGGATCCTGGAATGAAGACGACACATAGAGCAGATCAGAGCTGCGGTCAACTGACAGCCAACATATAACACGAACAAAAAATAAATTTTGTGTTATAAACCACCCAGATTTGGGAGGATTGCTTCTTACTCCAGCATAGCCTAATGAAAGCTGACAAATACAGAAGGAAAATTAATAAAGCTACACTACTAATTAGACATAAAATATGAAAGAGTGGGGGAAAAAAATAGAAGACAGCTTCAAATAGTCTAGGCTTAGTGGTCAGAAAATAGATAGGTCACTAATCCAAAAGGGAAGATAGGAGGGAAAACAGTGGTTTAGGTTTTGACTTGTTGCATTAAAAGTGCAGGCTGAATATCTAGGAAAAGATATTCTCTTGGCAACTGAAAAGACAAGTTAGGAGACCAAGGACAGGTCAGGATTAGAGAGATGATTTGTGAATCATAAGGATAGACGAAATACCTGGAAGCCAAGGTAGAAAAAGAAATGGGGGAGGGGCAGCAGACTGCATCTCCTGGGACGTGCTTACATTTACAGAAGCCTGAGATGCAAGCAGGCCCAAGTCCTGGCTGACAAGGAGCAGAGAGGAGCAGGTGGGCAGGACTGAGAAAGAAGGGGTGCAACACCACCAATAGGCTTGCCCCCCCAAAACCCTAAACAAAACCAAGACTCTAGTGCTCACTACCATTTTATAGGAACAGAATCACCTAGGAATCTTGTTTAACATGCAGATTCTGATTCAATAGGTCTTGAGTGGGGTCTGAGATTCTGCATTTCTAACTCTCAGGTGATGCAGATGCTGCTACTCCATGGACTATATTTTAGTAGCAAGGCTGTAGGGAACAGAGTGGCGACAACATACAGAGACAATCAAAAAAATGCAAATTAGGCCAGGCACGGTGGCTCACACCTACAATCCTAGCACTCTGGGAGGCCGAGGCGGGCAGATCATTTGAGCTCAGGAGTTCAAGACTAGCCTGAGCAAGAGCCAGACCCCGGCTCCTAGTAAAAAAAAAAAAAAATAGAAAGAAATTAGCTGAACCAACTAAAAAATATGTAGAAAAAATTAGCCAGGCATGGTGGCGCATGCCTGTAGTCCCAGCTACTCGGGAGGCTGAGGCAGGAGGATCGCCT
This sequence comes from Lepilemur septentrionalis, assembly GCA_963573855.1. Lineage (NCBI taxonomy): Eukaryota > Metazoa > Chordata > Mammalia > Primates > Lepilemuridae > Lepilemur > Lepilemur septentrionalis. Next base: position 9,367 of record CAUYMX010064177.1, read on the forward strand.
GAGCCCAGGAGTTTGAGGTTGCTGTGAGCTAGGCTGACGCCATGGCACTCTAGCCTGGGCAACTGAGTGAGATTCTGTCTCAAAAAAAAAAAAAATGCAGATTACGGGAAACTATTTGTAACAACCCAATTTCTTAGAGGAAACACTGTTTTCATGGAAGACAATTTTTCCATGGACCGGAGTGGGGGGCGGCAGGGGGAGAAGATTTCGCGATGATTCAGGTGCATTACACTTATTGTGCACTTTATTTCTATTATTACATTGTAATATATAATGAAATAATTATACAACTCACCGTAGATTGGGGACCCCTGGATTAAAAGACTCTTGAGAGACATAACAACCAATTGCAATGTGTAGACCTTATATAGATCCTATATCAGAGTATAAAAAAAATACTTTTCAGGATAATTGTGGAAATGTGAGCATTGAATATTTAATGATATTAAGGAATTATTATTAATTTGGGGGTGATGTGATGTATTGTGATTCTGTTTTAAACTTCAAAAGAGTACACACTGTATGATTCTATTTTTATGACAGTTTGGAAAAGATGAAACTATAGGAACAGAAAACACATCTGTGGTTGCCTGGGGGTGGGAGAGGGAGTTCCCTGCAAAGGGATATGGGGGAATCTGTGGAGGTGTCAGAACTGTTCTGTATCCTGACCGTGATGGTTACCTGACTGAATCAGTTTATAAAACCTCAGAACCATACCTAAAAAGGGTAAATTTTACTGCATGTAAATTATACCTCAATAAATCTGACCAGAGCCAGAAATAAACAAAAAAGAAGAGTTGTTTAGATACATACTGAAATATTTACAGGTAAAGTATATTATCTGAGATTTGCTTTGAAATAATGGGGGAGGGTGTTCGCGTGGGGGTGTAATGAAAGCAACACTGGCCTCAAATGGATACTTGTTAAAAGTGGGTGGTAGACACATTAAACTAGTCTCTCCACTTTGTATATGTTTAAAATTTTCCATAATAAAAGGTTTTTTATAAAAACCAAAGAAGCTTTGTGCTATAGGTTGTCCCCACAAGCAGCCACATAACCAAGAGAAGAAAAAACGTGCGTTGGTGAGTGCATGCCAAGGGCTTGGCCTTTAGCAGTGCGTACCCTTAACAAGGCAGCTCTGGTCCAACCTAGAGTTGTTACCTTTCCCCTTCATTCCAGAGAGCACAGGACTGGCAGTGGGAAGTTACCCCATCTCAGGGAGCGAATAACAAACAGCCTGTCAGAAAAGGCACCCACCCCCTTTCTTCGTGAGAAGGTCCTTGTACCCAGAAAGGCTCTGGTAAACAAGCCAACTATCAGCCTGGGTGGGGTCCAGGTGGCACTGCGGCCACAGACTCTCTGGAGCCAGGAAGCTGGAAAGGTCAGAGACTGGTCAGTGCCATGCTCCACAATCCAGGGGCCTCTTGCGATCGGGCTGTAAGGAGTGGGCACTGGCACATCAGAGACTACCTGTCACATCTCCTGGAAGGGCCGCATCACAAAGGCTATAAACCTCATGCTTCCTTCACTCCACCTTGTCTTCAGCCTTTCAAAGACCAAGAAACACCCTGGGGAAATAGAGGTGGCATTGAAGAAGGAAGTAAAGAGAGAGGAGATCAGGTCAGGGTAAAGTATGAATATGGGGCAGATGACATTTACTTGATGGAAAAGGGACAGGAGCTTGAAGACAGGTTGTGGGACCTTCGTTTGGCCTAAGGAGAGTCTTGAGCAAATTTGAGCTTAAAGAAAAGGAGCTTGAATGGAAACAGATTTAAAATGTAAAAGACAAAAGGGTAATTAATTAAACCAGATTTTGAAGAAAATGGGAGGAGATAGAACTGAAAATTTAAGATCTTTCAATTTGCCTGGAGAGAAGGGATGACCTATTGTTTTATCTGTCCCATTGTCCCCTCCTTTCCTGAGACCTTCTGCTCCTTTTTTTTTTTCTATATATTTTTAGTTGGCCAATTAATTTCTATTTTTTTTTTTTTTTTTAGTAGAGACGGAGTCTCGCTCTTGCTCAGGCTGGTTTCAAACTCCTGACCTTGAGTGATCCACCCACCTCGGCCTCCCAGAGTGCTAGGATTACAGGCGTGAGCCACTGCACCTGGCCTGCTCCTTCTTTTTCAACAGGGACTGACCACTTCCCACCTTCCCCCACCCCAACTCCATTCAGATGGCTACTATAGGAACAGCATGGTAATACACTGTGACCCGGCTCTGTGGCTAGAGCTCATTGGTCCAGGAGTGGGCCTTGATCCAAGCTGGCTAATCAGAATACATCAGTGGGAATTTGGAATCAAAAGTGAGCTCTTCCAATTCTGTTTACTTGATGAAATGGAGATGTAAACCTGGGCACTACTGATGGCCTGTTCCACCAGATGAACAGCTTTGCTATAAAGCTTTACTTGGAGCTATAAAGCTTTGCTTGGAAGATTCACCAAGAAATGGTAGCCAGAAGAGGTTGAGGGGTCAAGATGAAATGTTTTAAGATAGGAAATATTTCAGCACATTTCTGGGCTAATGGGAGACAATCCAGACATTTAGATCATTTTCTGCCTTTGGCTATATTACTATACCTTTTAACAACCTCTGTTATCTCTCTTTATCTGCTTATGTGATTCTTTCTCCATTAGATTAAAAAGCTCCCTGCAAGGACCACCACTCTTCATCTCTCTACCTCCTGCCGCTAGCCTGGTGCTAATGTAAAGTAGGTGCTCAGCATATGGTTGTTGAATGATGTTGAGGACTCTCCACCATCTGAATGAATCCAGACACCTCAGCACCACGTTCAGGCTGCCATCTCCTCCTTGAAGCAAGATCAACTTGGGTTGGAATCCTTAGGGGAAAATCCTAGAAACAGCACAATTTAAACCAGACAGATGGAGAGGAGAAAGGAAGATGTCGCCAACAGCAAGAACAAAATGAGCTAAGTCATAAGCTGGGCGCGGTGGCTCACGCCTATAATCCTCGCACTCTGGGCGGCCAGGCGGATGGATTGTTTGAGCTCAGGAGGTTGTGACCAGCCTGAGCAAGAGTGAAACCCCGTCTCTACTAAAAATAGAAAGAAATTAGCTAGACAACTAAAAATACATAGAAAAAAACTAGCCAGGCATGGTGGTGCATGCCTGTAGTCCCAGCTACTTGGGTGGCTGAGGCAGGAGGATCGCCTGAGCCCAGGAGTTTGAGGTTGCTGTGAGCTAAGCTGATGCTATGGCACTCCAGTCTGGGCAACAGAGTGAGACTCTTGTCTCACCAAAAAAAAAAAAAAAAAAAAGAGCTCAGTCAGTCGTGCTGGGGTAATGACGATGATGATGGTGGTATTGGTGGTAGTGAGGATGAGGATAGTGGACATTTATTTGAAGGTCTACTAAGTACCAAGAACTTTTTAACTTTTGTCATGTTTTAGTTCATTAATTCTAATTCCTCACAAGAACTCTATGTGGAAGGTATTATCTTCATTTTACCGGTGGGGAAATTAAGACACACAGAGAGGAAAAAGTTACCCAAGGTCATATAACTATTAAGAAAAGAAAATACATGGGACAGAAAGATTGCTCTGATGGAGTAATTTGATCTGATAAAAAAAAGAAACAGGTTTATTCTTGTACTTTTTCTGTCCTGCCCTCTTCTTCCTGCCCACCACCAAATCTTTAATAAATAAATATATGCCAGATCCTATTTTCCACAACTCTGCAAAAACATCCCTTAGTCGTTGACCTGAGGGGTGAGAAATCTATTGTAATTCTTGCCCCTGGATATAGTGACAGAAATAATGCCAAGGAGTTTTCCTAGCTTCATTTCTTTGATTTAACTTCCTTTCCCAAACACAGTGTGGCATGTTTTAAAATCAGTTTCTTCTTTACAAGTGGAAGTGTCCTTGAAATTCAGTTTTTTGTGTCTAAATGTCTAATTGACCTTTTTTTTTTTTTTTTTTCCTGTTTCCTTGACCTGGGCCAGAAAGGAGACAGCTTACGGAAATGCACGGACTCACTTCCTCCCTTCCAATTTCTCTTCCTTTCTGTATTTCTACCTCCTTTTGGAAAATATTCCTGTTCCCCAAGACACTTGAAAAACTCACATAATCACCAGTGAGTTATGAGTAAATTTACCTTTATGGATTGGTTTTGGGCTTACTCTAACTTAATGCTATTAAAAACAGGTATTATGTTTACTCAGGATCTGTGTGGCCAAGAGACCCTGCTACGGGCTGAATTGTGCCCCCAGCGCCCTCAATTCATATAGTGAAGTCCTAACCCTAGTACCTCAGAGTGTAATTGGAAATAGGGCCTTTAAAGAGGTAATCCAGTTAAAATGAGGTCATTGGGGTGAGCCCTACCCCAGTGACTGGTGTCCTTATAAAAAGAGATTAGGTCACAGATAGAGGAAAGACCATGAAAGGAGAGATGCGGAGAGATGGGCATCCATAAGCCAAGAAGAAAGGGCTCAGGAGAAGCCAATCCTGCTGACATCTTGACCTCGGACCTCTAGCCTCCAGAATTGTGAGAAAATAAATTTCTGTTGTTTAACCCGCTCAGTCTGTAGTCTGGCATTATGGCACCCCTAGCGGTCTATTAATAATACAGAGCCCACCTCTTCCCCTGTGCCAAACTTTCAGCCTCCAAACCTGTATCCCCAACAGCTTACTAGACACCTCACACTCAGTGTCCAAAGTGGGGCGCCCATCGCTCTCTGTGTGCCTGCTCTTCCTTCAGGGTTCTCCATCTCAATGATGGCACCCCTGTGACAAGCCAGAAATCTAGTTGTTATTCGGGGCTCTACATTCTCCCTCCATTCCCACGTCCTGGTAGTTCAAAGCTCTATCCATTCCACCTCTTAAATCTTTATTTCTGAACTTTTTTTGCTTTGAAAAATTTCAGAACCAAACAAAAGTTGAAAGAATAATACACTGAACACCCAAATACCTTTCACAAAATTCACAATTTGTTAATATTTTTTTCTATTTGCTTTTGCTTTTTCTCATCATATATATGCTTTTTTCCCTTGAACCATTTGAAAGTAAATTGCAAATGCCATTTCACCTCAAAATACTTCAGCATGCATCTCCTAAGAATATGGATATTCTGCCACAGAACTTCAATATCATTACTGCACCTAAAAATTAATAATATTTTGGTAATACAATCTAATATACTGTCCTAATTTACATTTTATCAATTGTCCCCAGAATGTCTTCTTTAGCTTCCCCTTTCCCATCCTTACACTACCGGGGATCTACTCAAACTTCATGCATTGTGCTGATTATGAAGTCCCTTTAGATCCTTTTAATTTAGAACAATTGCCCCTCCCCACTTTTTTAAAAAACCTTTTCATGACACTGATTTTTATGATTCCGAGTCAGCTGTCTTGTAGAACAGCCACAGTCTGGCTCTGTCTATTGATTTTCCTCATATCTGGGTTCAGAGTATCTTTACCTCTTTGTCCTTTTGACATGAGCTCATTAGTCTTTGAGATGTTTCTCTCTTTCCGGAACAAATATTCTAGATTTACTTTTTTCTTTATTTGCTCTAGATCTGAAATCAACCAAATTCTCTAACTCTATGGTCCTCAACCCCCAAGCCAAGGACTGGTCCTGGTCTGTGGCCTGTTAGCAACCAGGCCACACGGCAGCAGGTGAGCAGCAGGTGAGCAAGCAGAGCTTCATCTGTATTTACAGCTGCTCCCCATCACTCGCATCACCGCCTGAGCTCTGCCTCCACTCCCTCCCACAAGAAAAATTATCTTCCATGAAACCGGTCCCTGGTGCCAAAAAGGTTGGGGACCGCTGCTCTAAATAACTCTGGTTCTTTTGAGTGGAACATGGTATTTAGAAACCAATACCAGAGTGCTAGGTGTTCTCATTGCTATTAGAATGGGATTGCTACTGGCCCCTATCATAGGACAAGCAAAAAAGTATATAATTTTTAAAAAAAACTATGAGTACATACTGGTACTTCCAATTCAAATCCAACTCCACAAGATTCTTCTATAGTGTGTTCTATATTTTTATATCCCACAATGAAAACCCTAGTTCCCAAGATATCAATTTATTTATTTGATCTATCTTATACACAAAATAGTTTCAGAATTATGAAACTAATAGAACTGTTCATTAACAAACTTAATAAGTAATATTCAAGATTCTCTTGCAGTTCTTTGTTGTTTATTTTTACAGATTTATGGGGTACATGTACAGATTTGTTACATGGATATATTGCATAGTGGTGAAGTCTGGGCTTTTTATGTAACCCTCACCTGATCAGTGCATGTAGTACCCATTAGGTAATATCTTTAATTTTTATTTATTTATTTTTGAGACAGAGTCTGGCTCTGTTGCCCAGGCTAGAGTGCAGTGGCATCATCATAGCTCACTGCAACCGCCAATTCTTCGGCTCACACAATCCTCCTGCCTCAGCCTCCCAAGTAGCTGGGACTACAGGCATGCACCACCATGCCTGGCTATTTTTTATATATATATATTTTTTAGTTGTCCAGCTAATTTGTATTTTTTTTAGTAGAGACAGGGTCTCGCTCTTGCTCAGGCCAGTCTCAAACTCCTGAGCTCAAGCAATCCACCCGCCTCAGCCTCCCAGAGTGCTAGGATTACAGGCGTGAGCCACCACACCCAGTCCCAAAATTTCTTAAAATTAATGTTTATCTGATTATATTTCAATTTGATACATATTATTAGGATAATTTATTTTTATAAATATCCTTTTTACCACTTTTATTTTTTAAAAATATTTACAATCATTTACATAGAATTCAAAACAATAAAAGGAAAACTCAGGGAAATCTTGTTTCCATTTCTATACCCTCCACCCCATTGACACTCACTAAAAATAATCAGTTTGATTATTAATAGTTTCTGTTTTATCCTTTCTGGGTATCTTTTGAAATGAAGAAACAAATATATTTCTATTTTTTGTTTGTTTGTTTGTTTAAAGATAGAGTGTCGCTATGTTGCCCAGGTTAGGCTCAAACTTCTGGGCTCAAGTGATCCTCCTGCCTCAGCCTACCCAATAGCTGAGATTACAGGCATGTGCCACCGTGCCCAGCCAAGCATATTTCTATTTAAAAACGTAACCTGCTTTTCTCACTCAACAATATATCTGAGAAACCACTCCATATTAGTTCATAGAGATCTTCCTCATTCTTTTTTTTTTCTATTTGTAAAAGATAATTTATTTTACAACAGGATTATTCACTTTTCAAAAGTATTACCTATTTTAACAAAAATATTCACCAAAACATTTATTTATATCACAAGCTATTTAAAATTAAAATATTAGAATAATAAACATCCTAAGGTAAATATACCAGAAATCAACCTAAGACACACATTTAAGTAAGATGAAGACGGCTGTGGTAGTTAGTAGTAAGCACCTGCTGGTAGGTAGACTTGCACTCGAGAGCATAGATAGTTCAGTGCATAAACGAGATATGAAAGATAAAAGGAGGATTATCTCTGAGACCCAGAATATCGATTTGTCATTAATGGATGTCAAAACCAAGAGTTCAGTAGAATCCCTGCATTCAAAAATAGATTTTCCTCAAAAAGTCACCTTCATATATTTTTAACAGCAAGCTGAAATGAAACCCATATATACATAAAAAGGTAATACATTGGCCATCGTAGAACCAAATACGTGAATTTTTAGTGAACCCTAGGTTAGGATTTATAGATTTCATATTGTGGAATATATTGCTTTATTGAAACCGGAGGGTATTGTTATTTCATTTGCAACATGATTGTGTAGCCATGTACAAAATAATCTAATCAAATGAAAAAAAGTCTTTTCTTCTTTAATATGATTGTTATTAAAGTAATTTGCCTCTTACTGGATTTTGCAACCAAACCATGGAATTTCGGAACAGCCATGGCATATATATATACATATACACAGACATACACAGGAAAAATGATCAAATTTAATAGTGTCAGGAGATTTGTGTTGTATTCCTATGGATGTTAAGCTGGCTCTAGTGTTTTGGGTTCCTATATAAGCAAAAGGAATCAAAACTCAATGTAAATAGTAAAACAAAAGTTAAGCTTACCCAGTCTCTAGACCTATCCACTTTAACCAATGAAACATTTTCTTTGCCTTGCTTCTGCAAACATCTTATAAAATTTTCCCCTCTATTCTCCCCAACTTGGTAGAACCCAGTGACTTACAGTCTGGACTGCCTGATTCACGTGTAGCTGTTTGCTCAAATAAGTTTCAAAATTTTAATGTACCTAAATTTATCTTTTAACACTACAGTCCCCAACCCCCAAGGGCTGTGGACCTGTACATGTCCATGTCCTGTTAGAAACCCGGCCAAACAGCCAGAGGCAAGTAGCACCTTTCTCATTCTTTTTCATACTGCAACATACCATGTTTCCTCAATTATAAGACTCAATTTCCGGCCGGGAGTGGTGGCTCACGCATGTAATCCTAGCACTCTGGGAGGTCGAGGCAAGTGGATCGCTCAAGGTCAGGAGTTCAAAATCAGCCTGAGCAAGAGTGAGACACCCCCCCATCTCTACTAAAAATAGAAAGAAATTAATTGGCCAACTAAAAATATATAGAAAAAATTAGCCAGGCATGGTGACGTGTGTCTGTAGTCCCAGCTACTTGGGAGGCTGAGGCAAGAGAATCACTTGAGCCAGGGGTTTGAGGTTGCTGTGAGCTAGGCTGATGCCACGGCACTCTAGCCCAGGCAACACAGTGAGACTCTGTCTCGAAAAAAAAAAAAAAGACTCAATTTCCTTTATATGTTTTAAAAATCAAAACCAGTGCCATGGCTCACACCTGTAATCTCAGCACTTTGGGAGGTGGAGGCAGGAGGATCACTTGAGCCCAGAAGTTCAACACCAGCCTAAGCAACAAAGTGGGACCCTGTCTCTACAAAAAATAAAAAAATTAGCTAGGTATGGTGGCACATGCCTGTAGTCATGGCCACTCCAGAGGCTGAGGCAGGAGGAGTGCCTGAGCCCTAGAGTTCGAGGCTCAGTGAGCTATAATCCTGTCACTGCACTCCAACCTGGGTGACAGAGACCCTGTCTTTAAAAATAATAACAATAATTAAAAAAAGAAAAATCAAAAAAATCAAAATCAGTCTTAAATAGTGCCAAATGAATTTACTAGCCACAAGTCAGAGAGCTAAGTTGTGACACAGTTGTTTCCTGTCAAGTTGTTCTGTATTCATTTGCTGTTAATGCAATTTAGTTACTTGAAAGAGGTGTACCATATGAAGTTAAATTTCACATACTTGGATTGCTTTTTTGCTGAACATGTATTCAATGTTATTACGCTGTGATGCAGTATTAAAGCAAAAAGTTATGCATAAGATTGCCTGTCACACACCAGGCTGCAACTAAATGGAGTACACGTGGCCAAGTCTCTTGGGAGGAAAGACAATTTCCATTTCAAAGGCAGAGCTTGGTGTGAGATATTTATGTATCAGGAATTACACAGATACCAAACATCCATCACTTAAAAGCTTTCAGTTGATTTGTAAGAGAAGCTTTTATAAATCCAACTATACTAATGAAAAAGAAAAAGAGACCATGTAGAAAATGGAGTTGAAATCCCAGCTATTGTTTCTATTCTTCAAAAGTTTTCAAATAATTTTAAAGCTTAAACTAGGATTACAAACACAGGATGCCTGCCTCCACCACTGCTATTCAACATTGTACTGGAAGTTCTAGGCAGAAAAACAAGGCAAGAAAAATAAACAAAAAGCATAAAAATTGGAAAGAAAGAAGTAAATCTCTACTTGCAGATGACATGACCCTGTATGTAGAAAATATCAAAGAATCCACAAGAAAACTATGAGAGCTAATAAACACATTTAGGAAAGTTTTAGGATATGAGATGAACATGCTAAAATCAATTATTTCAATATACCAGCAATGAATAATGCCAAAAGGAAATTAAGAAAACAATCCCAGTTAAAATACAATGTAAAACAATAAAATACCTAGGAATAATATTAATCAAGGAGGTGAAAGACATGCATACCAAAAACCATAAAACATTGCTGAAAGAAATTAAAGAAGACCTAAATTTAGTTGTGTGTTACTTAACAACAAAGAATATATATTCTGAGAAATTTGCTGATCAGCAATTTAATCATTATGTGAGCATAGAGTATATTTCAGAAACCTAAGCTGTTGCTCCTAGGCTACAACCTGTACAACATGTTACTACAGTACATACTGTAGGCTACTACAACACAACGGTGAGTGTTTGTATATCTAAACATAAAAGGTACAGTAAAAATGTATGAAAGATAAAAAATGGTCATGAATGGAGCTTACAGAACTGGACGCTGCTCTGGGTAACTCAATGAATGAGTGGCAAGTGAACGTGAAGGCCTAGAACATTACTGTACACTACTGCAGACTTTATAAACACCGTACACTTAGGTTATACTAAATTTATAAAAATTATTTATCTTCCAATAAATTAACCTTAGTTTACTGTAACTCTTTAACTTTATAAACCTTTAAATTTCTATTAATTTTTTACTCTTTTTTGTAATAACACTTAAAACACACATTATACAGCTGTACAAAAATATTTTATTTCTTTATATTCCTATACTATAAGCTATTTTCTATTTTTTAAATTTTTAATTTTTTAAAACATTTTAAACATGTTTTGCCAAAAACTAAGATACAAACACACACATTAGCCTAGCCTACTCAGGGTCAGGATCAAGATGTCACTAGGTGATAGGAATTTTCCAGTTCCATTAACTTATGGGACCACTGTCATGTATACATTCCATCATTGACCGGTTATGCAGTGCACGGCTGTAAATGGGAAGACATCCTGTGTTTATGGGTTGGAAGACTTAATATTGCAAAGATCGCAGAACTCCCCAATTGATCCACAGATTAAACGCAAGCCCTACCGAAATCCCAACTGCATGTTTTGCAGAAATGGACAAGCTGATCATAAAATTCATATGGAATTGGAAGGTGTCTATAAGAGCTAAACCCATCCTGAAAAAAGAATAAAGTCAAAGGACTCACTCTTCCTTATCTTGACACTTACTACAAAGCTGCAATAATCAAAACAGTGTAGCACTGACATAAGGATAGACATATAAACCAAGGAAATAGAATTAAGAGTCCAAAAACAAACTCATACATCTACGGCAATTAATTTTCAACAAGAATGGCAAGACCATTCAATGAGGGAAAGAATAGTCTCTTTGACAAATGGTGCTAGAACTGGATATTCACATGCAAAGGAATGAAGTTGGACTCCCTGCCTTATACTCTATTAAAAAATAAACTCCAAATGGATGAATGAACTAAACACAAGAACTAAAACAATAACATAGGAGTAAATCTTTAAGATTAGATTTAAAAACAGAGGGGTAAATCTTTATGACCTTGGATTTTACAATCTATTTTTAAATGACATCAAACATATGATCAACAATTTAAAAAATGAAAATAGACTTCATCAAAATTAAAAATTTAGTGCATGAAAAGGACATTGTCAAGAAAGTAGAAAGATAACCTATAGAATGGGAGAAAATATTTGCACATTATATGTCTAATAAGGGTTTAGTGTTCTGAATATACAAGGAACTCTTACAACTCAATAAGACAACTCAATTCAAAATGGCAAAGAACCCTTCTATACTGTCGGTGGAATTGTGAATTAGTAGAGCCATTATAGAAAACAGTATGGAGATTCCTCAAAAAATTAAAAATAGAACTACCACATGATCCAGCAATCCCACTTCTACGTATTCATCTAAAAGAACTGCAAGCAGGGTCTTGATGATATTTGCACACCCTATGGCATGTTCATAGCAGCATTATTCACAATAGCTAAGAGGTGAAAGCAACCAAAATGTCCATTGACAGATAAATGGATAAACAAAATGTGGTATATACATGCAATGGAATATTATTCAGCCTTAAAATGGAAGGAAATCCTGTCACGTGCTATAGCATGAATGAATCTTGAGAACATGCTAAGTGAAATAAGGCAGTCACAAAAAGACAACTGCTGTTTGAATCCAAGGTACTTAGAGTAGTCAAAATCATAGAGACAGAAAGTAGAATGGTTACCAAAGGCTGAGGCAAGGGAAAACAGGGGAGTTGTTTAATGAGTATGGAGTTTCCATTTTGCAAGATGAAAAAGTTCTGGAGATCTGTTTCACAACACTGTGAATATATTTAACATTACTGAAGTGTACATTTAAAAATGGTTAAAATGATAAACTTGATGTTATATATTTTTACAATTTAAAAATGCATTCAAAGTGTGTTAAAACACAAAGAAAAGAAATACACCAGGGTCACAGTCCTAGACTTTACTCTTTACCTCACATTAACTCACCACCACTACCTCAATAAAACAATTAGAGCCAAAAAATGGGAGGAGGGGGCAGTTAAGAGCTTTACTAGACATTTCTCCAAAGAAGATACACAAACGGCCAAAAAACACATGAAAACATCTCATTAGGGAAATGCAGATCAAACCCACAATGAGGTACCATGTCACACCCACTAGGATGGCTATAATAGGAAAACAAACAAACAAACTACAGAAAATAACAAGTGTTGGCCAGGACATGGAGAAATCGGAGCTCTCATACATTGCTGGTAGAAATGTAAAATGGTTCAGCTGCTGTGGAATACAGTTTTGTAGTTACTCTAAGAGTTAAACATGGAATTACTCCCAGCAAGTCCACCTCTAGGTATATACCCAAAAGAATTGAAAAGATGTGCTCAACATAGCAGCACTACTCACAACAGTCAAAAGGCAGAAACAGCCCAAACATCCATCAATGGATGAATGGATAAACAAACTGCAGTGGAATATATTCAGCCATAAAAAGGCATGAAGTACAGCTATATTCTATAACACAGATGAACTCAGAAACATTAGAAGCCAGACACAAAAGGTCACATATAGTATGATTCCATTTATATGAAATATACAGAATAGGTAAATCCATAGAGACAACACAGATTGTTGGTTGCCAGAAGCTGGCGGAAATGGGGAATGAGGAGCAACTGCTTAATGGATGATGAAATAGTTGTGGAACTCAACAGAGGTGCTGGTTGCACAACATTGTGAAAGTCCTAAATGCCACTGAATTGTTCGCTTTAAAATAATTGTCAATTTTGCCTCAATAACAAAAAAAATACATGCAGTACACAGGTTTTATTTATTTATGATTATTATTATCATTTTAGAGACAGGGTCTTGCTCAGGGTCTTGCTGGAGT
>CAUYMX010064178.1:0-25096 GCA_963573855.1 Lepilemur septentrionalis
ATGCCTGTAGTCCCAGCCACTTGGGAGGCTGAGGCAGAAGGATTGCTTGAGCCCAGGAGTTTGAGGTTGCTGTGAGCTAGGCGGACGCCACGGCACTCACTCTAGCCCGGGCAACAGAGTGAGACTCTGTCTCAAAAAAAATAAAAAAATAAAAAAAATAAAAAAGTATTTTGTTTTATAATGTCTATTATTAGTAAATACACACATACAATTTATCTATAAAGAAATATTTAGACATAAAAAAATTGACTACTAGGTACGTTATCTTATTGCTTAAACTTTCTTTTTAAAAGAGTTAACTTGTGCTTTCTTTGACCCAAAAGAAATTCTGTTATAATCTGAAGACTGAGGATACTAAAAAAGATGACATCAGTATGGGTTTATGGTATTTACCACTGAAACTTTTTCTCTCCCTGTATTGAAAGGGATTGAAAGAGAGAGAAAAGAGCCAAAGTAGAGCAACAACACACTCTCACTGAAAACCTAAGAGCACCAAGTTTCAAAATGTACTAGTAAACATGAGTTATAAACATAGCCTACATTTACAGCATCTAGAAGTAATCTTTAGTTGTTATATATCCTTTCTATATTTCATGATTTAGGATCAAAATCTGGGTCTCAGATAGAATTCACTATGTTCAAAGTGCTGGGAGTTTGAATTTTTTCCCTAAAAGCAATCATATGTGTGGTTTACAGGACATCAAAGCCGAGAGTAGCACCATATAATAAGCTTTCTGTTGATGCTCTCTGTATATTTCTAAGTCAGGTCAAACATCCAAGGTGTCCATTAGTGGTAATGAGAAAGGAACACAAAATAAAACTTGCTACCACTTAAAGTTGTACTAGTGTATATAGTCTGGTTGGGAAGTCAACACATCAAAAGGATCTAGCTAACCCTCTATATCAATGGCTATTTTTGCTACAAAAACTATGGGAAACCACACATCTTATTCTGAGTTACCATTTGGAGATAGATTTCCTGAAAAGTTAGGAAAGAGAAAGAGAGTAGATATTTAGCTAAGTGTACAGTAGGGAAATGAAGGAGAATATACAATTGCTAGAACTTTTATACAACGTAGTTTTTAAAGACGAGGGGCACTTTTTCTTTAAGGGATGGTAACCTTTTAGAGAAGGATTGAATTGATGAAGAAACACAGTAAGTATTTAATATCCTGTAACTTCATTACTACTTAATATCTGAGAAAGAAGGAGCATAAATAAGAAGTTTCAATTCAGAGAAAGAAATAAATTCTCCTTTACATTAGTTTATCTCAATTTTAGAAATCATTCTGCTGTCATGAAATAGCCATTCCAAGAAGATAAAGTGATACGTTAATTATGTCTGTTAATTAAGTTTTGGAGGTTTTAATTTTGAATATAGGTGCAGTCCAAAGATTATGTTATAAAATATTTAATAAATGTTATAGGGTGGGGTGTTGCGAGGGACCCAGTAGTAAAATATATCATATTTTTCCTCGAGGCATTAGCACATTTTTTGCAGAGAAAAGAAATACATGTGAAGTAACAGTATGAAAGAACAATGAAAGCACAACGTCCAAGACCACATCAAGTGACACAGACTCTAAAATTCAGAATTCAGCATAGGCCTGGCTTGGTGGCTCACGCCTGTAATCCCAGCAATCTGGGAGGCTGAGGTGAGAAGATTGTCTTGAGGTCAGGAGTTTGAGACTAGCCTGAGCAAGAGCAAGAACACGTCTCTAGCAAAAATAGAAAAAATTTTCAGACGAGTAAAAATAGAAAAAAAATTAGCTGAACATGGTGGCACGTGCCTGTAATCCCAGCTACAGGAATGAAGATTGCTTGAGCCCAGGAGTTTGAGGTTGCTGTGAGCTAGGCTGACACCACAGCACTCTTGCCCAGACAACAGAGAGAGACTCTGTCTCGGGAAAAAAAAAAAGAAAGAAAGAAGAAAAAGAGAATTCAGCATAGACTGTGGAAAGTTCAGGAGTTCCTGGAAATGGACTGTAACTTTAATTTGTACTATTAAAATGGATAAAATATTTATTAAAAATAGTTTTTATTTTTAAATTTATCAATTTGAGAGCCTTCTAGTTCATATTGAGTGAGTATATTCAGTGGTTATTTGAGATTCGACAAACGTGATTACAACTCGTTCACTCAGTGGTACATTCTTTAGTTGCACATTCTGGTCACTCTGAAGATTTTGACTGTTACAAAGCCTCAAATTGTATTTCTTCTTGATCATAAATACATCATATACGTTTATAATGGGCCTTGAATTAAAGACAGAAAGCATAAGGACACTATACTGAAAAACAAGTGGATCCTGATTATTAAGTGAACTCCGATGAGCAAGAATCATCGCATCCGTTTTTGTTCGTGTCGTCTACTTCAGTGGATTCCGTGACTTAGTCCTTCTGGGTCTGTGGGAAATTTAACTTCATTTGTTACTGGGTTTTCTGCTCATCTCTACTCCTGGGAGGCATAGGTCTCAAGTTTTACACAAAGCACAATTGAGGAAGCCTCACTAAGTCTGCCCTTCTCACTGCTGCTTCTGAAGTGTTTATGATCTGAACCTTCTAAGCAACCAATTAGTATCTACCAGCTTTGCTTCCGCTGCCATGCAGGTGGGCACAGTGTGTTTTGAAACCCTGGGACTTGCACTGCAGCTGCCTCAGGTGCACAATAAAGACGCACCCCAGTGGGTCTGGAAACCCTCCTGGGATGCTGCCCTGTAATGGGATGTGGTCTTGCCCCTCCCTCTCACATTATGGCTTTCTCTGATTCCCAAGGCTACTGTGAAGAAAAACCATGAAAGATATTGCCTTTAAACCATTTTTACTTCCCTTTGCAAACATTTTTTGAGGCAATAGCAAGGAAGATTCTTTTTAGGAGAGAGAACTTCTCCATTCTTGGATTTCCACTCAGCACAACTAGCACAAACTGGTGGAGAGAAGGGAATAGTGCAGGGAGACTCAGCATACAGTGGCATTTCATATTTTCATGAGGGATAGTTCTTAACAATGCATATACTAGAAATCAAATATAGTTAAAATTAGCCTTGAAAGTCCATTTTATTTCCAATAAAGTACAGCTTGCATTATTTTGTATATTCAACCCTGTACTAAAATGTTTATGTGTGAAAGATGCAAACATAAGTGACATTAAAATAAGGGTATTTGTGCAGAGAATTTTAAGTTGTCATATAGACACATATATAGACAGACTATTCATATAAATACACATACACACATATGTGCATGCATATATTTGCTTTTGTTTTAATTGTTCTTTCTTTCACTTACCCTCTATAGCCTAAAGAATTCAATTTGTGTAGAAACAAATGTGAATATCATGACTTTACAACCTAAGCCCAGAAGGAACACTAGTTCATTCTTTGAAGATTTTGATTGTTCTAGAGTTACAAGCATCCCTTCCTGAGGATACCTATGAAGAACTGAAAAATCTGTTCACTTGCAATGCCCAGGTCTTTTCCCATGAAGGATCAAGACCCATGGTTCAGGTGAAATGGAATGTCTTCTGAGTAAGTTCAGAAAACTTAAATGGCTTTGGACAACCCAATGGGGCTTATCTGATTCTGTGATTCACTTGGCAAATCCTGTCTTAAAAATCCTTTTGTGCATAATCTCAGTTTGAGCAAATTTGACATCATGCTATCGCTAACATTGAATGGAGAAACACTGAAATAGAAACGTCCGTATCACAGAGGCCTATTACAGAAACAGAATCAGAAGCAGCATTGATAAATTGCTTTGAACACTAAGCCAAGAAACTTCTTGCTATGCAGTAAGATGTTACAGTGTATTTCTATGAAATGATCAACCATGTCAAGAATAATTTGTTTGCTACTCTAATAGCAAAAACTGAAAAAGAATTGTAATAAAAGATGACAATATCATGTCTCTGACAAAATGTCTTTTAGAAATAGTATTTAGGTATATAAGATGCCAAAAAATGAAATGTAGCCTATTTTTCAAGGTTGAGAGAAAAGGAAAAGAAAATAGCTTTTAGGCACACAAAGAAGATGTTGGGCAATATTCTTTAAAACTGTGAGAGATTATTTAAAGATAGAATATAGAGTCTTACCTAATCTTATTAAATGAGATTATTTGGAGGTAGAGCTCAGAACTGCCAACATAACAAGCTATTCAGGAGTTTTTTTAAATGAACTTTAAATATCTAGGACCAATGTAGAAATGAAGTGAGTGTATCGATTCTATCATGCCTTTATTTTCTGAGTAAATCATTCAGTTGAATTTCAATTTCCTATTTTTTCCTAAAATGAGGAAAGTTTTATCTGCAGTAACTACATCATAGTTTAGGGGATGACCAAATGAGCTATTATATACAAAAACACTGTCAAAGTTAGATGTGCCAGACAAATGCACATTGTTATGGTTGTTGTCCCCTTTATTATTAATATTAATACTATTATACCTTGGTTTCTTCCTCAAATTCTGTATTCTTTCTTCTATTCTATGTAATGCATGCTTTGGGAACCAGGTCCAATAGCTATTAATCTTTATAAGACTTGGAAGAATTTGTGCTCTCGTCAATAAAAAGAATTAAAGCTGGAAGGAATTTTAATGTATCTATTCAACACATCTAATTCATTGTTTTATAGATGGAGACATTGAGACCTACAGATTTGAAGTTACACTGTTAATTCTTCTTTCACATTAGAAAATCAAATATAATTGTTTTGGTTTGTCTTAGAAAAGTATATCATACATTAGATATCCACTCATGAGTATGTTGCATCTGAAATCTATTCTTTCCTTCTTGTAAACAAACATGCAGGCGTGGGGGTGGGAGTGGGAACAAAACAACCTTAATA
Source organism: Lepilemur septentrionalis (assembly GCA_963573855.1). Lineage (NCBI taxonomy): Eukaryota > Metazoa > Chordata > Mammalia > Primates > Lepilemuridae > Lepilemur > Lepilemur septentrionalis. The sequence continues at coordinate 4,841 of CAUYMX010064178.1, forward strand.
GGGGGCCTGGGTCAAAGTTCCAGGAGGGTATGATTAGCAGCAAGAGGCTGGTCTGCTATCCGGGTTGGGTTTTTGAAGAGCTTGGTTCCAAAGTCCCAGATGGCTCACATTTTTTTGAGATACCCCTGATCTCTGTACTTTTTACAAACATCCTAGGATTCAGCGAAAATAGCCAAATATGCATACTCAAGAAATCTGCTACATGTTGATAGGAAATTGTGGTGAATATGTAATCACAGATGGCAGATGGAATATGTAATCACTTAATCTAAATAAAATCAACCATAGAGTCAAAGGAAAAACCTAAGACATAAGAAAATATTAAAGTAATATAGACTAAGTCACTTTATAGCAAAACAAACTGTGGCCAAGAAATATTATTTTGCCCCCCAAAAGTTTGAGATTATGGTAGAAATGCTACCTTAATTTACTAATGCATAATGCTTATCAGTTTTCACTTCACAGGATGCTAATATTAAAACAACAACGTTTTCCTACAGAGTACACTCTCATGTCCAATGTCAGTTTTGCAAAGAGAATATTTGACAGGCTGCTGAATATTCACTCATCCAATGTGTATTATCAGACTGACAGAACATTTGAAGTCACTGAGAACAATCTGAGGTGTTAGTGTGCTGAGGTATGAACTTTCATTTTATTTATAATTATTCCTCTACCTTAACTCTATTTCTCTCAGAAAACGAGTCAAATTGCTTTAAAATCTACATTCTCAGGATTGTGTAATTTAGGTGTCTATTTTAGGTATACCACACATTTTTAATATCAGAAGATAAAACGGAAGTTCATGATTTGCCATCTGTTTATTTCAGAATAACAGAAGATTATTATATCAAGTGACTTAAATTCTATGGATGAAATAGCTTTTACAGAGTATTATTTTATATTGCTTTCAATGGAATTTTCTGTATCAAATGTGCTGCAAAGACCTGCTCTTAGTGTGATCACAAATTAAATATACAGTGGATTATTACACAGTCAAAGAAGGAACAATGCACAAAAGGTATTGCATGTGGGAAATCAGCCAACAAATAAAATTTCAGCTCTGCCAGTGGCCAACACGTGGATAAAGACAAGTGTTGTTCACTGGGAGGAAAAGTAGTTTTGAATGATGAAAATTGTGGAAAAATGCAATCATGTAAGAGCCATTTTCCAAAGAAGAAATAAACATGATTTGTCATGCTTTTTGCCTTTAAAACTATTTTTAGCACATTCTAGAAAAATAAATATATTTCAAAATGAGGTTGATCATCCATCAAATGTATTTTCTGATATAAAAGTGTACACAAGAGCTCTTTTGTAGTGAAGGAAAACCATTATGATCAGGATTTTTCTTTACGCCTAAGGAAAAGTCTATTGTTAAATCAGGAGGGAATAATGCTTGTTTTGTTGTTTGTTACACTTTGTTAGTGAAATTAAATAATATTTATAGTAATAAACTATATTAAAAGGCTTTGAGATAGTAGAGCTTATTTTATATTATGAGAAAAATAATATACATGTTCTAGATAAAAATAGCTCTAAGCGTTAATTATTATTGCTCACACGATGTCTTTCGTTTTTTCTTCTTTTTCTTCCCTCCTCATCCTCTTGTGCATATGTAGTTACACTGTTCATTTTAGATGAAGTTTATATGATACACAATTAATACATTGTTTTCAAGTGTCTGTCCCCAGCAAAGGTCAATTAACAGGATAAATATATGAAATTTTTATCTATCAACCAAAGATTATTTTTCCACATTCTTCCTATATAATTACTAAAATAAAATAATACAGATATTCTATATAATTTAAAGATGTATGAAGCTATATATAAACTAGAAGCATACCTAAATTGCACAAATGCCTGAATACAAGAATAGCAAATTTTATCTGTTAGCAACATTATTTTAGGAAACTAAATTTCGTGCCAAAATGTGTATCTCAAGGAAAAAAAGATGAAAATTAACATCCAAAGACTTTTATATGAAATTTTCACTCCTGAAACCAATGAAAGCGAAAAGGTTGTTTTGATCCCTATCTGACCCAGGTAACTTAAATTTTATTCGTTGAGCCACACTTAAAATAATATTTCACTAGGTCTCTGACACCAAGGGGTTTACATTGAGTTAGTGAGTTGAGACTTACTACTAAATAATATATGGGGATGAAATAATAATAAAAGTATTGCAACAAGCATATGAATAGCTACTAAATACTGTTTACCGCGTTCAAAGGAGGAGCTATGCTCTTTAGGGAGCTACCTTCTGAGGAGCCTTTGAGGAGGTTGTGGGACTTGACCAAGCATTTGAAAGACAGTAAGGCTGGAATGGGATGGTAAGAAAGATCAGGAGGGTGCAAAAGAAACAAACTAGAAAATCAATGGAATATGAAGGGGCTTTGATGCTTGCCATCTGATCACAGTAATTAGAAAACAGTGAGGGAGATACAGCTAAAAAGGAATGGGATTGATCAGTAAAGTGCTGGGTCCCTAAATGCTTACTGAATTGAACTGACATTGACAATTCCACTTTAAGCTTGCATTTTCCACTCATGTGAAACATAAAGCTAGACATCTCCTAGACATTGCCTTGTTTTTCTTCCTTGGTGGGACTGAGCTGTCAGTGGCTACAGGATATGGTGATGGTTCTGAGGTATTACAACTAGGTTTCTTTCTAGTGAACAGCACTCCTGCTCTTGCTTCTCTTCTCCACCACTCAAGAGGTTACAAATTCCAGTGCCATCTGCATTATGCAGACAGAGATTATATTTTCCTTTGTACCAGGTGACCAGCACAGCCCTGTCATTGCAATTTGTCATGCCTTTTCCCTTTCAACACTTGGTCCCCATTACCCTGAAGCCCCAACTCCCAGAGCACAAAACCTATCTTTAAAGTGAACACAAATGACATGTTAATGATTTGTAAAAACACGAAGCAGGGGGTTAATGACCATAGTTGAAATTAAGGACTTCATTTCCATCAGCTCAGCAGGGTTTGAAACAAGCTCAGGAAAGAGGCCCTGCTAATGCAGCTGCTCCCAAGCACAGGGGAGCTTAACATTAACTTTCAGTGAATGATCCATAGCTCTCCTGAGGAAATTCACCATTCTTCAGTTCATTGGGATGTGCTGCTCCCCACCCACTTGAGATGGCTCCCTATTACTCAGTTATCAGCTGGGAGTCAACACCCAGTTAGGTTTTCATTTATGAGATGCTCGGATGACTACAGAGGCCAGAGTTAAGTAAAATAATTTTATTCCTATCTGTGAAGTGATTATAGCTTGTTTCAGAAAGAGATGAATAGTGATTTGGACAGGGAGATGGTACCTTTGTATTTACTCCCACTTCTACCTTCCCAGATATATGTTTTTTTTTTCCTAATGGAATCTTGATATACCACTTCTTTCCTTTTAAAACTGTTCAGTGGCTTACTATTGCTCTTAAGGTAAAGACTAAATTTCTTAACATGGTCTATAATCTTCTGCCGGGATTGGCCTCAGCTGATATCTCTGGTATCAACACACATTGAGATTCCCTCTGCTCTCTGCACTTCAGGCAGAGTGGCTTTCTATCAGCAACTCCAGTGTACCTTGCTGGGCCCTGTGCCTTTGCACTGTTGCTGCAGCCTTCCAAAATGATCTTACTCCTTCTTCAGATATCTTAGCTTACACTTAGCCTCAGAGAAGCTCTACTCTGATTTCCCTAGTTAGGTCAAATCAAATGCATCCTTGAGATACAATCATAGCATCTTATAGAATTTGTTTGTGTAATTGTTTTTTAGTGACTGTTTCCCCTTTACATGGTAAACTCTGTGAAATCAGGAAAAGTCAGTACTGCTCACCTTTGGATGCCCAATTATCCAGTACATTGACAGGAAAATGGAGGACCCTTATTAAATATTTATGTAATAAAAGGATTTGTGGGAGAAATAAAATCATAGCAATGAAAAGTGCTGTATGTGTGTGTGTCTGTATATACAGACACATATACACATATATAGTACTTTTACAGCTAGAAGACTTCTTATAGAACACATTGAGGGATGTTAGCACATGAGAATGAGGCACAGTACATAAAATGTCAGTAGGTCTTTCAGAGAAAACAGTTTGAAAAACCAAAGAAGGATAATTGATCAAAAAATAAAATAGAGCAATTAAATCCAGGATCATGACAAAAGATAATTTCATACTGCCTACATTGATCATATTGTCTACAATTTGCACAAAATTTCACAAACTCTTACGGGTTATTATATTGCACTGTTATAACCAAACCTGTGAAATGGAAATATCATCATGATACAAAGGCTAAATGCACTGCATGCTTGAAGATCATGCAGTTTTAAAGAAAATGTTAGTCTTTTCTGACAGAAGAGAATAAAATTATACTTTCCTGACACTGGATAAATATGAGAATTAATTCTACCTAAAATTCATAAATGTTCTTACAGGTGGATAAGTCACCAATACTACGGGTGATGATAATTCAAGGTTATGATCATAATCTCGGTCTTTATTCCCATGAAAGACCCATGGCAGCTGTGTGCTAGTGTATAGCAGGTATGTGCTGCATCTCAAACACCCCTGCTTCACTTTCTTCCTAGTTGTCAAGGACAAATTTAATTTGTGGACCCTGCCCTCATCACCATTAAGCTGACATGAATAAAAATGTCACTTTCAAATGGATTTTAAGCTTTCAAAAAATGAAAGCTTGTAGAATACACTCTAAAAAGTTTGACTTCAGGACACCACTTCATACTAACACATAATATTTTTAAATGTGAAATCATTTAAAATATAAATTAATAAAACATAAATAATTAACAGAATAGAAAAATCACCATTAAAATGTGTTCTTCAGTATCATCTACTTTATTTTTGCAACATACAATGTATACATGGATAGACATTTATGTAAATGTCAATAGAGATGAAAAGCTTATTAGGTTTTCTTATGGTGAAATTAAGTCACATTTACTAAATTAAAGCAAATATTTCCATTGATAAATTTTAAAAAGGCTTAATTAGTACCTGTATCATATTTTTTCGATACATGTGTATTTCTGATTGCTCTGTAGAACCACAAGGTTTTGCCATAAAACAAATACAAATAAGTTATTGATTATGGCATTTTCAATATGAGAATTACTCAGGTTACTAGAATGGTAAATTAAAATTTACAAACAGGAAATCTTAGAACATTTTTAATTTATCTTCCTAGACTTTGAACTCTTCAGGTATGCAATCTTATTTATTTTCATTCCCATTTCTGAATAAAATAACTTATGCTAGCAGCTATAATAAACAACATCAAAACCTCAGGCTTAACAAAATAAAAGTTTACTTTTTGCTCACAAAATAATCCAATGGAGGCGTTGCTTTGCTGGCAGATGCTGAGGTGACATTGCAGGGTGTGTCTCCTCTAAATGCTGACTCAGGGTTTCAATTATTAATGCCATCACCTTTAACAAGTGACCTACAGACTCCTACAAAAACAGAAGAGAGAATGAAGAGTTGTGTGGGAGTGACTTTTTTGAATCATATCTGAAGTGACATATATCACTTCCCATGGCCAGAACTTACTTACACAGCCCCACCTAAATGCAAAGAGTTTGAAAATGCACTTTAGTTCTGTACCCAGGCTGTAAAAGAAGGGCGGTACAGTGGACTCTGAAACACCCAATGTAGAGGAACAGCACAGTCATTGCTTGGCTTATTTATACCTAGCCTGAGACGATGTGGAAAATACAGAGAAAAAAAGATTGTATTTTTAAAAATCACTTTCAATAAAATAATTTATGATACAATTTAGAGACAGACACATGTGAAATAATTTCTGAACAAAACAATATAACATGCCATAAAAGAACAATGCACTGACATAGTTAAATGTCACGTTGTATAGTACAAACCACTGGAGATTAGGAGAGTACCAATTTTTTGTTGTTATTATTATTTTTTTATTATGTTTTTGGTGACTCACAGTTAGTAGGTAAACTAGAAATTTGCACTTGAGAGATTTTTTGCATAGATGTTGTCATAAAATTCTTCTAAAGAAGTAAGAATTTAAGTTAGGTCTTGAGGAATAACTGAGCCATTGTGTTAATGGTGGGGGTGGTTGAATGGGGAAGAACAGGAGAGACGGGGAGAACAGACTTGGCAAAAACCTTGCTCTGTGAATCTGATTGCCTTGCTTAGTGGGTTTATAGGATTGGTATTCGAAATAATAGAAATGAAAGCTAAACAGATCAAAATTTGTGGAATCAGTCATCAGAAATTGAGAGCCTTTAAATAACTAAGAAAGGTTTAAACTCAATACAGGAGGTTACTGTGAGATACTATAAACTTATAAGCAGACGCCTGGCCTGGTGAGAAGGTAAATATAGCAGGGGAGCTCTGCGTAATGTGCTAGTGATGCAGACTTGGGTGACAGGTTGTGGTGAGAGGACAGCTTTAGCAGTCACCAATTCAAAGACGAGATTTGGAGGAGGAATGCCCTTAATGTTTTTGGATACACACACTAAATGGCTGTGAATTCTTCTTCCTCCCAAGGGTGCACTGACTTTGGACACCAGAAAGTATTGCCATCTACCTCTCTTCAAGCTATTATTTATCTATTGCTGTGTCAAAAATAACCACAAAACTTAAACGATTAGAACAACAGTAATTATCTCACACTGTTTTTGAGGGTTAATAAATTGAAAGCAGCTTAGCTGGGTAGTTATTTCTTGGTGTCTCTCATTGGGTTGCAGTCAAGATGTTGCCTGTGACTGCAGCCATCTGAAAACCGATTAGGACTAGAGGATCTGCTTCTGAGATGGCTCACTCACACGGCCTCTGATTGGAAGCCTCAGTTCCTAACCCTGGGAACCTCCCATAGTTTTGCTTGAGTGTCCTCATGACATGGCAGCCATCTTCTCCTGGAGTGGATGATCCAAAAGAAAAAAAAAGGAAGCCACAATGCCTTACATAACATAGCCTCAGAACTTGTGCATCACCGCTTCTGCCACATATTATTTGTTAGGAGCAAGTCACTAAGTATACTCCATGCTCAAATGGAGGGGGATTGTGTTCCTACCTTTTCAAGAAAGGAGTATTAAATAATTTGTGAATGTATTTTAAAACTATCACAGCAGGTTGTATTTGTCTATATTTTGAAAGGACCCATTGCAAAATTATGCTCCACTTGGATTATTACTTATTCCAAATTAAAATTTTGGACTCCTTTTTCCTCCTTCTTTCCTTCCTTCTTTTCCCCATGCCCTTCCTTTCCCTCCCCTTCTTCCTCTCCCCCTTTCTTCCTTCTTTGGAAATGAAAAATTATTTACATAAATTTGCTTTCATAAGGGAAAACATTCAAAGACCATTTAATTTTACATTTTATTTTCTTCTAGCCCTCTGGAACTTTTTTTCTACATTTAACTATACCCTCACATGCTCCATAGAATACTTTCCTTCCTTTTTTGCCTGAATGAAACCTGACTCTACTTTGAGGACTTTGTTTCTCTGTAGCGTTCTTGAGTGTAGGCCACTGGTTATTCTCTGTCCTGTTCCTAGCCCAAAGTTAGGAATACTACCTTTCTGGCTTCCTATGCCACCACATCTAAACCCCTGTGCTTCATTTTTCCAATATATGTTTTTTCTTCTAAAGTCGTGTCATCTGTCTACGCCATCTTCTTTCCTGAAGCTAAAAGCATCCTTAGCCACTTCGCCATGTGTACCATTTTCTTCCTTCCTAAGCACCAGGAGACTTCAGGATGCATATTGTACAGCAGATTAGCCTTATTGTGTCTTTATTTTCATCGGCCCAGGGCCTTTTCCTCTGCTCTGCACTGGGTCTTCATATCTACAGCCACACTTAAAATTGCTTTGTAATATGCTTTCCGATCTGTCTTTCTCCCAGGGTTCTCACTCCCACTCTCCCACTTTGAACATGTACTGACTTATGGAGCTCTTTAGTTCTTTAAAATAATGTTTTCTTTTCTCTCTACTATCTCACTTTTAACTCCTATTCTTTCTCTAGCTAGCCCCAAACCCAACTTCACTATTTTAGTGTTTCTTGACTTTTATATATATATTTTTTAATCTACTCCACTTTTCAAATTCTGGATCAACCCAGCTGTCCACAGTTATTGGTTTGTGACTGAGTGGTCCTCAGAAAACCATTTGTTTGAGATAAGTGTAGCTCCAGGGACCTCACTTAATCTTAGGGGCACCTTCAATTGGTTGCACTGGTTATCCTTTGCTGGGTAACAAATTAATAAAAATTTGATAGCAGTAATGAATACCCACCTACCAGCTCACTGTACTGTGCATCAGAATTTCAGGTGAGTGTGGTTGAGTTCTCTGCCTAGAGTCTCATAAAACTGAAATCAAGGTGTTGCTCATCCTGGACTTTGAACTGGGGGCTGTAAGGGAAGAATCTGCTTTCAAATTTATTCAAATTGTTGGAAGCAGCTCGCTGCTTGCCGTTATAAGACGGAGGCTCTGCTTCCTTGCTGGCTATTTGCTCAAAGCCACCCTCAGACTTTAGAGGCCATCAGTATTTCTCATCCTGTGGCTCCCTCTTGCAAAGCCACCTTCTCACATTTCAAGTATCTGTGACTTTCTTTTCTGCCACCAGCTGAGAAAATGCTCTAGTTTTAAAAGGCTCATCTGATTGGACTAGGCCCATCCAGGTAATCTCCATATCTCAATGTTAACTGACTTGGACTTTAATTATATCTGCAAAATCCCTTCAGAGTAGTGCCAAGATTAGCATTTGATTGAATAACCAGGGCACAGAAATCTTAAGGGAACTGTCTTCAGAATTCTGCCTACCACAGTGGCTCCAGCTAGCTCCATCACCCAAGCACCCAAACGCTATTTCAACCTTCCCAAGACCCCTACTCTACCAATGCCCTGCCTCACTCTCAAAACTCTTTCCCTACCCTTTTTCTGCATAGAGGAAAATAGAAACCATTATGTGTGAAGAGGCCCATTAAAACTCTGGCCCTATATTTGGTCCTGGAAAAATACCTAAATTATTTTCTCAGCATTCCAAATATCCTGGCTGTCTACCAACCAAAGTTTTATCCTTCTATTTGCTCACTCAGTTCTAACACCCCATCTTCTAAGCTATCTCTTAGTTAAATATTCGCTTTCACCTGCTTATACCACCTTTTCATTTCAATGGTAATTTTTCTTCATTTACTTTCAGCATGTAAACGTACACGTTTCTCTAGTATTAAAAAAATAAAAGAAGAAACAAGACAACCCAAATTTATCCTTTCATCCCTCTCTATCTATGGCTTCTTTTCTCTTCCTCCCTTTTTGGTTGAGGCTTGAATTTTTTTTTTCTTTTGGTCTACATTCACTGTTTCAATGTCTACTACTAGTATTTAGTATTTTAGTACTAAATTATTACAGAATCTAGTTTCACTGCTGTCCAGACCATTCCTTTCTCCCAGTACTTTAATGAATCTACACAAAAGACATTCTATAAAAAAGACATCTGCACTAGAATGTTTGTAGCAGCACAATTTACAATTGCAAAGATGTGGAAACAACCCAAGTGTCCGTCAGTACATGAGTGGATTAATGAAATGTGGTATATGTATACCATGGAGCCACATGTATACCACTCAGCCACGAAAAACAATGGTGAACTAACACCTCTTGTGTTAACCTGGATGTACCTGGAGACCATTTCTTCTAAGTGAAATATCTCAAGAATGGAAAAACGAACACCACATGTACTCACTATTAAATTGGAACTAATCAGTCAACACTTATGTGCACATATGGAAGTAACATTCATCGGAAATCAAGCAGGAGGGAGAGGGGAGGAGGGGATGGGTAAATTCACACCTAACGAGTACAGTGCACACTATCTGGGTGATGGACACACTTATAACTTTGACTCAAATGGTACAAAATCAATTTATGTAACCAAAACCTTTGTACCCTTGTAATATTCTGATATTTAAAAAATAAATAAAATAAATACAAAAGGAGCAAATAATCCCTCCCCTGAAAAAAAAAGAAAAAAAGAAAAGAAATACCAAGCAAAGTGATCTAGGACTCCTCGGCACCTAGCTGGATTTTATATTATGGCATTGAATCTGGTTGTTCTGTTTGGTCCACTCTGGCATCTAAGAAGCTCAATTTAATTCATGGCCCATCTCAAATCATCAAATCCTGTAGTCAATGGCAATAAATCTTAAATGTTAAGCTTTTAAAAAAGAAATAAAGAAGATAAAATCACAAATATTTCCTTGACACTACTCTGATTCCACGTTGCAAATGTGACCAGATGAGGCTTGCTTGCATGTACTACAAGCACCATCTTACTGAGCTGCATCTGCACACTACCCATCGGATGTCGCAGGGAAAGGGTGGTGGCAGCATGCACATAAAAGGCCATCGGGCAGCAACTGGGAGAATAGATTTGAGCCACAAACCATCTATCTGAAGCTGGCTGCAGACTGCTTCTTTCTTTACTTTGAAATGGATTCTTTCCATGGCTGCTTTTCTGAAATGAATTTGCTTTTTTTCAGGATTCATGATAGGTAGGCTCTGTGCATCACCACCACCACCACTCTCCTGCCTCAGCCCCTTTCCACTTTTTTAACCAATGGCTGTGTGTTGGATTCAAGACTTCAGCACTCAGATTCAGACCACACTAGGGGAAAAAATAGCTCCCTGAGATTACACCAAGAGTTTAACTCCAGATCCAGATCTCAGCAGCTGGCCTTCAACCATCTTCCTGTCCCCACACGTTTTTGCCTCACAAACTCCTCACTCTTCAAGAGTCAGCTCAAATATTACTGCCCTAATCCCCCGGACTAGGTCACGTTCCCCAAGTTTTCTCTTTCATATTAATATGCCTTTTTCTTTCATCATACTATAATTTTATATTATGGTGGTGTTTTGTCTCCCTATTCCATGAAGACAGAGGCTACGTCAGTTTTGCTGACTGCTATTTAACCAGTACCTAGAACAATACCAAGAATTTCAGTGTCAGGGTATACACTGAAAATAAAACCATGGAACGAAATAAATGAATATATCCATACCAAAGCAAACTGAACTATTCAACAAAATGATTTGCTAATATTGACATGACCCTTAAGAAAGCATTTTGAAACACTTCCCTCAAAGTCTCTGTTCTCTGGTTTTTATTCCTCCCGAACACCCAGAGATACTTAATTACTTCAAGAAATGCTGGTAGAGATTTTATGCCACAGCCCACTTTCTGCTTCAATCACCTTCAATATTGTTTTCAAATTCCAAATCAAAACCTGTTTTCCTGCTACAACTTACCACTCCAAGTGTTTATGCTATGTTTATTTAATTTCGCAAACCAAAGAATCAATAAAACATTATATTGATAACATAATTTCATTGTATCCTGCAAACAGGCCATCAGTTGATACTGAACCAATTAATATTGAGCTGTATGTATTCTCATTTGGTCTAACAGTCACATATGGTATTTACAAAGTCCATTATTCAGCAATAAAAAGGCCCAGAATTATTTGATCTATTTCTGACCTTTCCAGTTCTAACCAATCTTTTTTTTTTGCCTGCTTTGAAACATTATTTATAAGGCATTTTATTAAACTGTATTCTGTGTACAATATATAAGGTCCAAAGCGAAAGACAAATGCTATTATTTTAAAACTCTTCTTTCTACTAGTAAGTAAGTAAACATGTAATATTATCTAGCCTGCAAATGTTTAACATTGGTAAGAAAAAACCGGAAGGTTTTAGCTTACTGGAATTTCACGTACCTGACTTAAAGATGGGTTAAAACAATCCACCAACAGAGGTATTGAAAACCTTCCTTATGGCATACACCTATCATCACGAAAGACAGCATAATCCAATAAACTGAAACCCCAGTAAATCCGAGCCTCTTGTGGTCATTGAAGATAATTTTTTTTTCCTCTGCTACTCAATGACAGGGAAATTAAATTTAATTTGGAGTTAACGCTTACTTGGTTTGCTGTGGAGGGAATTTTTCCCCTCTTGGTTCTTTACTTGCACCAAGAAAAAGCACATCCCATGGAACATTTTAGGTAGCCTGTCAAGGTTATGGAGCACAATGGATATGATACACTTCTCTCTGCTACATAGTTATCAACCACTGAATTACCTTTAGCCTGAACAAGAAAGAAAGAAAAAGCATGGGAGGGTATGTTTACCGCAGAGAACCACTTCTAAAATTACTTTAAAAGAAACTGTCCACCTGAAATGAATCATTAGATAAGCCTTGTATTTTGCACATTTCACAATGGTTAGGATGATGTAATATGGGCAATTACACACAGGCAACTAGAAAGTTGTCGTCCAAAATAGCTACAGCACAGCTGAGGTTTACTCTGGGTCTGTGGTTTATACCAAAGCAACAACCTTCCCTATGAACAAAGCCACTACAAATTCAAAGGAAACCCTGAGCTGCATTTGGATATCATTTTAATTACACGTGCATGGATTACAACTCCATAAGCCAGAGAAGGGAAAAAAAATCAGCCAAATGAACAGAAAGCAGTTAGTATTCAACGGCTGACTCCACAGAGAACAATATCTACTCACTTAAAAAAGCAAACTGGTATATCAGGGCTATGTACAACCTGATTAAGAAATAGTCAGAACCAGGTACCTTATTATTTTGTTGGCAATGATTCACTTACAGTGAGACCATATTTGCCAGAGTGTGCACATTTCATTCAGGTTAAATATTATAATAAAGAATCAAGCTTTTGTTCTCCCCACCTGCCCAGCCTCCTGGCACTTCCCTAAAACCCGCCAAAAATATAAATGGACCCCAAAGTGGCTGAAGTGGAATTGGAGCCCCTGCCCTAGGCCACTATATTTCATCTCAAAATTGAGAAGAGTATAAAATATCCCTAGATAAGAGATACCAGGGGCTGGTTTCCTGGGTGTAAGGAAAGCATGTCTGAGACACAGCATAGTCCTGGGAACATGAGCTCAAAAGTTCCTCACCATGAACTGGCTATTTAAAATTCATTTGTAAGTCACTTGCATGAAAGAAAGAAGAAAAAGCAGTAGCCCTGAAACACAGCCCAGGTCTGCAGAAGCAGCAGGTCACAGGAGAAGAAAGGCTTGGGACAGTATTATTAAAGTGCAGGTCACAACCCCAAGCCAGTGGTCCATGAAATTGCCATCTCCAGAGCTTCCTAGCTAATGGAGATGCCCAGCACAAAGTCACACAGGAGAAAGGTTGAAAAATGCCAGATTAAGGCCTAAATTGATATCCACTGACTCTGGGAAGAAAATACAAGGGGATGACGTCAGAGCTTTTGGCTGTCTCACCAGCAAATCTAGCTAACACTGATTCATGTAGGACCCCTCCAACTTCACAGTTGAACTAGAGATGGGCGTCACAGTAAAGAACAATGAGAAACCTTGAAGGTGCCACTAATGAAAAGAATAGATATTGTCATGTAAAAAGGACTTTGGGTAACTAAAAGCAGAAAAGCACACTGGGGCCAAATTTATTTGCAATAACAAAATAGAGGCAAACAGAAGTTCTTAATTTCTAAACTTGATTGTGTTGCCCTCTACAGTACATTGCTAGGGGCAGTAACAATCGGATTGCCTCCTTCCAGATCGAGAGGTATAAATTAGATATTTTCCTAGTCAAAAAGAGATCATGATAATAATAGCTACTTAACATTTATTAAAAGCTTATGATGTGCCAGGTGCTTGAACACTCACATTGAATCCTCACAAGAATCTATGCGGTAGGTACCATTACTCTTACTTTACAGACAAGGAAGTTGAGGCAGAGAGAGGAAGGAATTTCCCTAAAGTCACTCAGCTACTGACTCTAACTTCTAAAAACAAAGATGCGATAAATCAAAATAACTCTTCCACGAACAAACACCCAAGTGACAAGTTATATCTAACAAAACAGGAAGAGCTCGCTACAAAATAAAGATGCAAAAGTCAAGAGCTCTCCTGTGTACTCTAAAAGCTTTGTCCAGTTAGACAACATAATGGAAAAAAGAGCTCACTCAAAATAACGGCAAAACTATTAAATATCCAGAAATAATCTTAATGAGAAATGTACGAACTATACAAATGTACTGACGATATTAGCATGAAATGTGACTAAATGGAAACATGTCATGTTCCCAGATAAAAAGACTACATGCCAATTCTTCCTAAATTTACCAGTTTGGCACCTTTCCAATCAAAATCCCAACATAGTTATTTGTGATACTTAACATGATTCCAAAGTTCATTTGAAATAATAAACAAAAACTAAAACATTTTTAAAAGACAAAGAATGAAGAGAAACTAACCCTATCATCTATTAACATCTATTATAAAGCAGCAGTAATTAAATCAGTGTGGCTTTGGTACAAGAGTAGAAAAACAGATCAGTGCAAAATAAATGAATAGCTCAGAAAAGTCCCTAGTCTTTACAAAACTTAATTTATGATGTTTTTCAGAAGCACCAGAAAGTAGTGGGGGAGTAACCAACAATAAATGACACAAAGTCAACCAATTAGTCATCTAGAAAAATATCTTTTACATGATAACCTCCAACCATATGCCAAAATAAATTTATTAATGAGTTAAAAATTTAATGAAAAAATGAATTCATAAAGATAATGGAAGAAATATCATATATATAATCTCTGGGTTGAGAGAAAGTTTTATAGCTTAAAAGCAACAGAAGAAATCATAGATTAAAAAACTGATAATATTTTCCATATATGATTCCAAAACACTGTAAATCAAAAATAAGCATAAATATAATTAAAAGTCATACAACTAACTTAAAAAAAGTCTTTGCAATAAGTGAAACAAAGAATTTGCTTTAATATATCCATTAGTAATCAAAGAAACACGAATTAAAACTAAAATTAGAAACCCATTTGCATCTGTGAAACTAATAATTCTCCCTCCCACCCCATCCCCTATCCTCTCATTTGCCATTCTCCCAACAGGTACCCATTTTAATTAATTTCTTGTTTATCTTTTCATGCAATTTCACGTATATATAAACCACAAAATATGTATTCTCTTTTTCCCTCCTTTTTTCACAATGGTGATAGTGTGCCCTACACATTTTTCTGAATCTTTCTTTTATTTAGTTAACAACATATTTAGAGATCTTTCCATATCAATATACAAAACACTCTTTAAAAAAAAAAAACTTTCTACTGCTAGATATACACACTGTTGTCATTTTTGCTATTTCAAATCATACATCAATGAAGAACCTTGCATATACCTCATTTTTCATGTAGTCAAGCATATCTGGAACATGAATTCCCTAAAAGTGAAATTGCTGGGTCAAAGGGTATATATGTCTGTAATTTTGAGAGATATTGTCAAATTGCCCTCTTTGGAACTGGTACTAATTTATACTCCCACTAACAATGTATGAGATGGCCTGTTTCTCACAGTTTCACCAGATTGGTGGTGACATTTAAAATCATAATAATGCTTTGTGATTACAGTAAAATGGGCTTTTATTCACTGGTTGGTGGGAGTGTACATTTGTATAATTTATATGGGGAAAATACTTATGAGAAGTTTCAATATTAAATATATATAAACCCTCAGATAAAACAAGTTCAATTCTAAAGAATTTATTCTAAGGAAACAAACAGAGATCATAAGACTTATGTACAAGGACATCCATAATAGTGTTATTTCTATAAGGAAAAAAGGTAAATAACCTCAAAGTTCAATATTAGAGATTGAGTAAAAGTAAATTCATATGCAAGTTCAGAATCAGGCCTTAACACATCCTACAAAGCAACATGTGTTTGGTAGGGCCTTCCTCACAACCAGTCCCAAAGCTCCACAGACTGACAAGTGTAAACAGAATTGCAGTTCAATAAACAAAATTCCTTGCTTTCAATCTTCTTATCACCTTCTGGAGTTTTATATTCACTTTCATGCTGATATGAATTTACATAGTATTACATAATTTTTTTCAGCTAGAACACTCTGCTTTATGACATTAACTTCTTCCAAATCCTGGCTTAAAAGCAATTAAATATTTTAATTTCCTGGAAATTCTTTTCTAATCCAGAGGATCTCATCTTTAAGCCATACAAAGGGAAAATGTGAATCTTTTAAGTTGCTTCATAATCAAGTTTCAAACATTCTCATTATTTCTTTAAATAAAGACTTTTTACATTAAAGAACTAAAATAAAAATAAGAGACTGGGAAGGGGCCCCCTCAATTTTTAGTCTTCTCTTTTGTACTCACCCACATGAAAAAGCAATAGATATTTATTTCTATCCAATGCTCGATGTTATAACGTGAAAAACTTATAATTTAAATCTAAACTCATCTAACTAAATGGGTGAACATATAAGAATTGGAGACTACTGAAAGCCATAGTCTCCATTTTCCAAGGGACAGAATAAAGAATTAGGCCACAGATGTTTTCCTGCAGCAGGCAAACCTTTCACCCACAATCAGTGATGTTGCACAGAGTTCTCATCTATTAGCTATGGGGGGGAGGAGGTGTGAAGCATCTGTGTGGGTTTTTTTCCATGAGAATTTTCTTTACAATGCCTAAATAGTTCTGATGTCTATCTACACGAGGCCACCGAATTAAACATTTTGCACCTTAGTATAGTACTTAGTGTGTGAGAAGTTTATATAGACATCGATTAAAGAGGTGTTCCAAAGGATACTGCTTTTTGTACTTAAGCGCTGTTCAAAACTAGACTACTACATGATAAGGCAATCACATAAATTTGTCTTTTGTAAAAGGATTGAACTTATTCCGTTTTGTTGGAAAAAAAGAAAAAATAGTGCATTTAGTAGAGGTTGAATTTGAAATCTTCAGCATCTCAATGACCACAAACTCATTAACTCCCTCTTTTTTTTTTTTTTTTTTTGTTGTTCCTAATTGTTGAGGCTATCATGTTCAAGCAGTATGCCTCAGAGCCAAGGAACAGGTACATGAAATCAAATAATGGAGAATAATAAAAAGGTTCCCCCACCATACAAATTGGCCATTTGGTACTGAAGAGGGTACTGAAAAAAACATATTTTGCCAAAAGTGGCCCTTAAATAAGGCCTATATCATTTTTATGGTACTAGATATCTGTACAGGTTACTGTTAAATGTTACTATTTTAAAACCTCTCATCCTAAAAATAAAATTTGTGAACCAGATGTCTAACACTGGTGAGATAAATCTATTTCTACAACACTATACATATGGGCAAGAATGAAGGAGGAAAAAATACTTTTCATAACTATTTCTCACATAAATTAAAGGGTTATTTTTAAATGTAAGACTTCATACCTGTTATCATCTGAAAGAGACCTCCAAGAAAAGAAAAATAGGAAGAAAAACTGGTATGATCTGATTGAATAATGAAAACAGAAAACATATTTGGACTGACCCTCCTCAGAATAACTTATGCACCCTGTCTATGCCAAAGCTTTGGCCCTTAATATATACTGCATAGTATAGTAGTTAACTTTTTAAGGTAATTGCATTTCTGATCTCAAAAATAATACATGTTCAGTGTACAGAATTTGGGAAATTTAAAAAGTACACTATTTAAAAGGTAAAAGTCACCTGATTTCCTACAACCTGAGATAACTGTTAATGCTTTGGTTATTTTCCTTCCAGTCTTTTCTTCTATGTATATATATTTTTAAACAATTGGAATTAATCTACGTGTCCTGTTTTGTTTTCTGATTTTTTCAATTAATGCATGTGTTATACCATGAGCATTAGCCTGTGTCATTAAATATTCCTCAAAATATTTTAACAGCTTCATAGTATTCTAGAATATGTATGCATCATAATATATTTAGCCTTTCACATATTGATGATATTTAAGATATTTCCGATGTCTTATCTCTATAAATTATGTTGAGATGAACACCTCTCTACATGAATTTCTATGCAGATCTAACATTATTTCCTTAGGATAAATTCCAGAGATAGAAATATTTGATATTTTTAGGGTTTTTAGTGTGTATTGTCAAAGTGCCCCCAAGAAAGAGTATATCAAATTCTATCAATTATGTACACTGTAGCAGCGTGTCATAACCACACCCTTGCCACCACTTGATATTTTTTAAAAAATCTTTCCTAATTTGAAAAGTAAAAAATGACATCTTGCATATCAAATTGTTGACTGTGATTCCCCTGAGGTGATGAATTGGTGAGGAGAGGGTTGTGGAGACTTTAACACTCCTGTATTGCTTGACTCTTTTAGTAATAAGTTTGTATAGTTTTTGCAATTAAAAATTAATAATAGTATTGCATTGCTATTATCTGATTACTAGGATTGAAATATTTTCATATGCCTATTGGCTGTTTGTACAATTTCTTTCTGAATTACCAATTTGTGTCCATTTCACATTTTTTATATTGTGGTGTTTGTCTTTTTATTGATTTGTAAGAGCTCTTTATATATAAGGGTATTGCTTAAATGTCTTCTTATCTGATATGTCTTTCCTGACCTTTCTAAAGCAACCCTCATTCCTGACAGAACATGAATGCTTCATACTTTTATCTCCATATCACCAGCTAGCATTTTATATATTTTTTATTATTTGTCTCTGTCCATATAAATGCAAACTAAGTGGGGACAGGGACTTTGTTTGGCTCACTGTTGTCTCCCTAGCACCTTGAATCCTGACTAATGTGTAGTAAGCAGTCTATAAATATTTGTAGAATTGATTAATGAATTAATAAACACAGGTTCTTCATAGAAGCAGAATAGAATGGTGGTTGCCAGGGGTTGTGAGTGAGGAAAATGGGAAGATATTGGCCAAAGTGTACAAAGTTTCAGTTAGGCAAGTTACGTTCTAGAGATCTAATAGCATGATGACTATAATTAACAATACTGTATTGTATTCCTGAAATTTTCTAAGAGGGTAGATTTTAAGTGTTCTCAAAATTAAAAAACGATAACTATTGAGAAGATGGATATGTTAATTAGCTTGACAGTGGCAATCACTTCACAATGTATATGTATATAAAAAATCAAGTTGTATACTTTATGCAATTTCTATTTGTCAGTTATGCCCCCAAAAAAGCTGAAAAACAAAACAAATAAATATATATTTTTGTCAGTGATATAAATTTCAAATATTTTCCTTGCTTGTGGTTTATTTTTTAATTTAGCTATGATAGTTTTGGACATACAGACATTTCTAAATTGTATGTAGTCAGAGTTACTGGTATTTTTCTTTGTGCTCATTTCCACTGCTTTTATGCTTCTGAAGTTTTCTTCAATGTCAAAATTAGATGGATATTTATTTATGTTTTCTTCTAATAATTTTATTTGAGTTTTCATCTTTAACTTTTTAATCTATGTGGAATTTAGTTTTGTTATATAGTAAATCAAATCATATTTTTTCCAATCGTTAACCAATTACATGGCGCCCCTTAGTGAATAATCCTTGCTTTCCTTGTTGATTTAAAGAAAATTGTTTAACTTTCATCTTTTCTCCTCAGTAAAGATGTAAGCTATGAGGGTAGGTACTGCTTATACTTTTTCTATATCTCTCTGGGCTGAATACAAGGCTAGTCAGTAAAGAATGATCTATAAATATTTGGTGGATGGATGAATGGGTGGATATTTTCAAGCCAAAATAATTTTTTGAAAACAGCCTAACTACTAAATAGGAAGTCTATTCACTAAAGTCTGGATGCAAATTATCATACAGGGCCAGGTTTTACTTAGAATAAATGAATGCCCTTTAAGAGTGGGGCACTATAACCACTGTAGAACTAAAATCATCAGTAACAAAAGATACAAAATCTACCCATCAGGTACAACATACAACTATTCTGGTGATGGACACACTAAAAGCCCAGACCTCAGCATTATACAATTCATGCGTGTAACAAAAAAAACGCTTGTATTCCCTAAATCTATTGAAATTTTTTTAAAGAGATACTTAATAAACACCTACATTCTGTTATAAAGACATCTGCACCCGAATGTTTATGGCAGCACAATTCACTATTGTTAGGTCGTGGAAGCAACCCAAGTGCCCGTCAATTCATGAGTGGATTATTAAAATTTGGTATATGTGTACAATGGAATATTACTCAATTTTAAGAAACGACAGTGAGCTAGCACCACTTATATTATCCCGGATTGAGCTTGAGCCCATTATTCGAAGTGAGGTGACACAAGACCAGAAGAATGGGCCCCACATGTACTCGCCATCAAATTGGTACTGACTGATTAACACTATGGTGCTTAAATGGTGGTGGTGTTCACCAGGGATTCGGG
>CAUYMX010064179.1:0-14235 GCA_963573855.1 Lepilemur septentrionalis
GTCTACAAACTGTTTTCATATTTGACCCTTACATCAATCCTGTGAGAGATTTATTATCAATCCCATTTTATACATATGGTAAATGAAGCTAATGAAGCTAAATGACTTTCCCAAGGTGGCTCAGCTAGTAAATAGAGATTCTTAGACTCAATTCCAGGTCCATGTACTTTTTTTTCTTTTTTGAGACAGCGTCTTGCTCTGTTGCCCAGGCTAGAGTACAGTGGCATCATCATAGCTCACAGCAACCTCAAACTCCCACCTGGACTCAAACGATCCTCCTGCCCCAGTCTCCTAAGTAGCTGGTACTATAGGTGTGTGCCACCTCATCTAGCTAATTTTTGTATTTTCTTGTACAGATGAAGTCTCGCTATGTTGCTCAGGCTGGTCTCGAACTCCTGGCCTCAGCAATCCTCCCACCTCAAGCCTCCCAAAGTGCTGGGAGTACAAACATGACTCACCACGCCAAGCCCCCCATCCCCGTTTCTTTACTGTATCAAGACAAATAGTGAAATATCAAGAGGAAGCCTGGCTCAGATCATTGAAACTGTTTTACTTATGTAAACATTATCTTAAAATGTATAACTTAAATTTCTACAATAGGTCAAACCAATATAATGGGCTACCGGACTCATCTGTAAAGCAAGTATTTGCTAATCCCTATACAGAAAGGGAATCCAAGATTCCTAAAAAGTAGTGAAGTGAAAAAATAATACATAGGCTACTATGTACCTTTCTTTCTTCAAGCAATGTATTATTTTTTACTTTACTACCTTTTAGGAATCCTGATTTTTATTTTATTACCAATAACTGAATAGCCTAAGCATCAATCTTAAATAATAAAAATGTGTTTGGCCATACAGCATTCAGTGATAATACTGAGATAATAAATACACAGTCTTCACTCCTAAATTTTCCAGGGGAATATTTTATGAAACTTGTCTTAAGTATTTAATGAAAAACACATAAAGAGAGTTATCACATAGAAGATTACACTTTGAAAGGTACATGCATTTTTCAACTTTCTTTCTTTTCCTTTTTTTTTTTTTCTGAGACAGTCTCGCTCTGTCACCCCAGGTAGAATATAGTGGCATCCTCACTGCAACCTCAAACTCCTGGGCTCAGGCGATCCTCCTGCCTTAGCCTCCAGTTAGACTACCGGCGTGTACCACCATGCCTGGCTAATTTTTTCTGTTTTTGGTAGAGATGGAGTCTCGCTCTTGCTCAGGCTGGTCTCGAACTCCTGAGCTCAAGCAATCCACCCACCTCAGCCTCCCAATAGTGCTAGGATTACAGGCGTGAGCCATTCCACCTGGCTCTATTTTTTGGTATTTTAAAACAATTTTCAGCAATGAACTTCTGGTACTTTTTATATTGTATGTTCATATTGTAAAATATCAAATTGAAGAGAACTTTCTTAGGATTTCAAAGTACATGAAACAACAACTGAACAGAACTGAAAGGAAAACACACAAATCCACAATGATTGAGATTTCAATGCTCCTCTCTCAGTAGCTGACAGAAGTCACAATATCAGTAAGGACATAGGAGACTTGACCACCACCATGAATCACCTTGATCTAACGGACACTTATGGGGCATTCCACCTAACTACAACAGAGTGCACATTCTTTTCAAGTACACATGGAATATTCACCCAGATAGACCATATGCTGAGCCTTAAGTGTCAATAAATGTAAAAGAACTAGAAGAAATAAAAGAACAAAGGAAATAAAAAAGATTTTGAATTAAATATGAAAATAAAAGTTATTAAAAATTTGTATTATAGAATATGGCTATGGGAGTGCTTAGAAGGAAATTTATAGCTTAAAATGTTTAGAACACAAATGAAGAAAGGTTCAAACTCAATTATCTTTCTCCTATGAAGCTTGGGGGAAAAAAATCCAAAATAAGTAAATGGAAGGAAGCAATAAAGCATATAAATAAAACAGAAAACAGACAAACCACAGAGAAAAATCAATAAAGCCAAGAGCTTGTTAAAAAAAAAAATCCATACAACCAATAAACAGCCGTATTAATGAAGAAAAGAGGAAGAGGAGGACGGGGACGAGAAAGGAGGGGGTGCGGAGGAAAGATGAGGAAGGAGGCAAGCAGAGAGAGTCAGAATGAGAAGACAAATTACCAATACAATATCAGGAATCCAACAAGGGACATCACTATAGATACTACAGACTTGCAAGAAATAATTAAAGAATATTGTAAACAATTTTGTATAAATAAACTTGATAAGTTAGATGAAATAAACAAATTAATTGAAAGATACAAATTATCAAAACAGACTCAAGAAGAAAAAGAAAATCATAATAGTCCTATAACTGTTAAGTAAATTTTGTAAGTAAATCTTACCACGAAGAAAGCTCCAGGCCCAGAAGGCTTCACTGGTGTACGCCACCAAAACTTAATGAAGAAACACCATTTCAACACAAACATTTTTGAAAAACACAGGAGAAAGGAATACTTTCCAACTTATTTTCTGAGGCCAGCATTACCCTGATACCAAAACTACATAAGGACATTACAAGAAAACCAATCTAATGAATGCAAACGAAAAATCCATAATAAAATGATAGCAAATTGAACCTAGTAAAATGTTTTTATAAAAGGTAACATGTCATGACCAAGCGTGGTTTATTCCTGGAATGAAAGGCTGGTTTAGCATTCAAATTGCAATCAGTGTAAATCACCATATTAACAAAATAAAGGAGAACAAACACATAATTATCTCAATAGATACAGAAAAAAATATGGCCCAATTCAACACCCATTTGTGAAAAAAATTTTCAGCAAAAAAGGAACAGAAGGGCTGGGCACAGTGGCTCACGCCTGTAATCCTAGCACTCTGGGAGGCTGAGGCGGGAGGACTGCTCAAGGTCAGGAGCTCAAAACCAGCCTGAGCAAGAGTGAGACCCCATCTCTACTAAAAAATAGAAATTAATTGGCCAACTAAAAACATATAGAAAAATTAGCCGGGCATGGTGGCACATGCCTGTAGTCCCAGCTAGTCAGGAGGATGAGGCAGAAGGATTGCTTGAGCCCAGAAGTTTGAGGTTGCTATGAGCTAGGCTGACGCCACAGCACTCTAGCCCGGGAAGAGGGAGATTCTGTCTCAAAAAAAGAAATGTATATATGTATATATATGTACAAGACCTATACACTGAAAACTACAAAACACACTGCTGAAAGAAATTTGAACAACCTAAATAGAGATTTATAACATAAGACTCAAAACTGTTAAGATGTCAAATCTTCCCAAATTGATCTATGAATTCAATAGAATTCCAACAAAATTCCAAGTATTTTTGTAAAAACTGATAAACTGATTCTAAAATTTACATGGAAAAGTTAAGGATCTAGAATAGACAAAAACAATTTTGAAAAAGAAGAACAATAATAGAAAATTAACACTATTTGATTTAAAAAACTACTTATCAACAGAGTCAGGCACTGGTGAAAGGACAGACACAGATACTAGGAAAAGAAGATGGCCCAGAACAGGCCTTTACAAATATGTTCAATTGCTTTTCAACAAACTACCAAGAAAATTCATTGGGAGAAAGGCCAGAGTGTTTTCAATAAACGGTGCTAGAACAATTGGGTAACAATATGGAAAAAATAAACCTGAAGCATTACCTTGTTCTATATGCAAAAATCAATTTGAAATGGATCGGAGACCTAAACATGTAAGATAAAACTATAAAACTTCTGAAAGAAAACATAAAAGAAAATATTTATATTCATGGGGTAGTCAAAGATTTCTTAGAACACAAAAAGCATGAACACTAAAAGAAAAAAACTAGTAAATTAAACTTTATCAAAACTTAAAACTTCTGCCCTTTAAAATACACCATTACACAAATGAAAAGCAAGCTGCAGATTGGGAGACAACATTTGCAAAACATGTATCTGACAGATGATTTGTTAATGAGAATATATAAAGAACTCTTCTAATTAAATATTAAGAAAAACAACTCAATAAAAAATGGGCAAAAAAATTTGTTCAAACACTTCAACAAGACACGCAAAAAAAGATACATGCCAATAAACACATAAAGTGATGCCCAACATAAAGCCTTAATGAAATATTGCCTTACACCCACCAGAAATGTCAAAAATAATGGTAAAACCAAGTGTTTGTAAGGATGAGGAACAAACGTATCACTCACAACTGCTGATCAGAATGTAAAATGGTACAAACCCTTTGGAAACATTTTGGCAGTTTCTTACAGTAGGGTTAAATATATACTTCAATGACACAGTAATTCCATTACTAAAAGTTTACCCAAGAGAAATAAAACATACATAAATGCTCATTGCAGTTTTATTCATAAAATTCTCAAATGGGAAAGAACTTGAATGTTAACAGGTCAATAAACAAATAAGGAAATACTTGTCAGTGATGAAAAGGAACTACTCATTCACTCAACAATATGGATAAATCTCAAAACATCATGCTGAGAAAAAGTAGTCTGACATAAAAGAGTCACAAAATTCAAATATGATGATCTGCAGATAATATTTACATAAATGTGATGCCCCTGTAGTTCAACACTTGATAGCAAACCAGGTGATATTACAACAACTTTGAATAGGCAATAAATTGAAGGCGGAACTGCTAATAGTACTCCATGGTGTCTCTAACTATTTTACATACATCTCTCTCTCATACCCTCCCTAAAATACTTCATTGCAATTAATTATTATAATTATCACAGTAAAGCCAAAGTTCTATTGGTAGAGCACAGGTTCTGTGAGATTTGGTCCCCACCTGGTCTAACCACAGTGGTCTCCTTGCCGTAACTAGTATCCCACAAACCTATTGCAGCCTCAGGACTTCCTTCAGCACTGCTGGCTCCCTGCCTAGAGCTTGCTCTGCCAGATATCTGCATGGCTTAGCCCCTCATCGATTTCAAATGTCACCCACACAGAAAGGCCAGTCCTACCCACCTTCGTTAAAATCACATTCCTTCCTAGCCCCAGACTCTATCCTCTTCCCTACTCACTCTCCATAGTACCTTTTAACCTTCTAATAGAGTACAGACTTTACCTAGTGCCTGTCCCTCCTGCCAACAGGGTAAGCTCCTTGAAGGCAGGGTTCTCATCCCTCTCCTTCACTGCCGCAGCCTCCGCACCTGCCCGCAGGGGTGCTCAACAAACCTCTGCTGTGTTTATTTACTTGACAGCCTCCTTTATGGCAAGGACCCTTGTCTACTTCATCTTTGCTCCCCAGTGCCTGATACATGGTAGATGTTTAATGTTTTTGACTAAATAAATAAATGAAATGAATTCAAGAAAAGGATGTAGGCCTAAAAGCTCCTAAGGGACATATTTTCTCACCTGTAATTGTTGCTGTAGATGGGTGATTTCAGCAATTCTCAACTCTCTGGATTTGTTTGTACTCTCAATTTCTTGCCTTTGTGTAGTCAATCGACATCTGATATCTTGCAGTTTTCCTTCCAGTTGATGCTTTTTATCATTCTTTAACAAATGAAATAATAGGAATTATTACCACTTCTAATGGTTCCATGTTAGTATATTTCCAAGGCATAATCAAACTTCACTCACTAGAGCTTCTAATTCAAATTCCAAAGTCTTCTTCTTTGCTTTCAGCACGACTATGTCTTCCTGTTCTTTGTTTCTTTGATTGAGCAGTTCTTGCCTTCGATTCCGTTCCCACTCTAGTTGCCGTTGCCTTTCAAGTTCCCGTTTTGCAGCCTGTGACGTTTACAGACAGTTTATTAATTTTTCAGTTCTCACACTATACAATGTCTCTTCACAAAAGTGACATCTAGTAAGTCTTTCCTTTTAGGAATGAAACATTATTAAACATTACAAGAAATCACATTACAGAACAATGAAAAGAATTTTATAAAAATACATTATTCCTTCTATGGAAAAGGGAATACAGAGAACAACTGTATTTACATAAGACAAGAACTCACAGGATTATTTCACCCTTAGAATTCCATTTTTAAAAAAAACATTTTATTGACACAAACATCTGTACACATTTATAGGGTACACGTGAAATTTTATTACGTGCATAGAATGTGTAATGATTAAGTCAGGGTATTTAGGGGGTTCATTACCTCAAGTATATCATTTCTGTATGTTGGGAACATTTCTAGTCCTCTGGTCTAGGTATTTTGAAATACATAATACAATGTTGTTAACTATAGTTACCCTACTCTGCTAGCAAATATTAGAACTCATGGAATTCCATTGTTTATACCTTCAAAAATGCATAATGTGCTAAATCAAAGTGCTCTTTCTTATTTACTGACTCACAAACAGGAAGGAAAATTTCTTTGTCAAGTATACTAAAACTAAAGCCCCCGAGATAAAAAACAAACAAACAAAACTTGGTTTTATCCCCTCAAAAGAGAAAGTATCATTTACCCTTTTTTTTAAAAAAAAAATAGTCTGTTTTAAAAATCCGTGACTTCCACCTCTCTAATTATTCATTTCCTTTTTCACCACAAAAGCTTCAGTAATTTCTCTGGAACTATCACCTCTCCCCCCCACCAACTCTGGCGACTGCTTGGTAGAGTACGTATCAGAGTACCTGGCACTATTTATTGCAATTATCTGTGACTTACAGGTCTTCCAACTACACTGTAAGGTCCTGGAGGAGTATCTAGTCACAATTGTACCTCCAGGGACAAATGACCCCTGGCACATGGTAAATGTCTATTAAATAATTCTGAATAAATACTCTAAAATGTTATTCTTTTTCCACACTGAAGAAGAGAAAGCTTCTATCTTTTGGTTGTCCATTCTGGAAATTAAAATCTTGTTAGTATTTATGTGTTATCTGCCTAACCAAAAAGCAGCCGATGGTACAAACTTTCTAAAGCAATCAGTAGGAGATGAAAGTATTATTTTCTTATAAAGAAAAATTCCTCATGTGCATATTTCATTCACATGAGAGAGTCATGCTTGCTTCTGTAGCAACACACTAAAATTGGAAAGGCAGACAAGAGATTAGCTTGGACCCTATCCAGGTATGGTACCAAATTTATGAAACCTTCCATAGAATACAGGGAGGATTTCCCAGACATATTTTTAAGAGTGTAAAAAAAAAGCTGCAGAACAATATAATTGGTTATAACCATTACAGTGGCTTAAAAATATTAGACAGCCCCTACCCTCCTCACCACATAAACCTTTATATTTTTATATAGGTGTGTAAATACAGAGACAACAGTCTGGAAAAACACTTATGTGGTATCAGTGATTTGCAACAAGACTGTGTCATCAAAAACTTGTAAATGAATGTTCATAATAGCAATATTTATAATAGCCAGAAGTAGTAACAACCCAATGCCCATAAATTGATGAATGGATAAATAAAATGTGGTATATCTGTATGATGAAATACTATTCAGCCATAAAAAGGAATAAAATTCTGACTCATGATACAATGTGAGTGAACCTTGAAAAGGTTCAAGGTAAGTAAAAGTAAAAGCCAGACACAAAAGAGCACATCCTGTCTGATTCCATTTGTAAGAAATGTCCAGAATA
Source organism: Lepilemur septentrionalis (assembly GCA_963573855.1). NCBI lineage: Eukaryota > Metazoa > Chordata > Mammalia > Primates > Lepilemuridae > Lepilemur > Lepilemur septentrionalis. Next base: position 7,540 of record CAUYMX010064179.1, read on the forward strand.
GGCAACTCTGCAGAGATAGAAAGTAAAGCAGTGGTTGCCTAGAGCTGGGGGAAGAGAGGGAAGGGAGTGACTACTTCATGGGTAAGGTGCTTCTTTTGGGGGTGATGAAAATATTCTGGAATTAGATAGTAACGATGGTTGCACAACTTGTTGTCAATACACTAAAACTCCTACATTGTAAAAGGGGAGAAAACCCCACTACTATTTAATAATAGATCACTGAAGTAACTCTGAAGGTGGGGGGAGCTCGAGCACTGACCACCGGGCAGCTGCTCACCTCTCGCCTCTCGATCTCCTTCCTCCTCTCCTCTTCTCTCTGCCGCTCCAGCTCCCGCTGCTTTTCCAGCTGCTTCTCCAGCTCCAGCTGCCTCTTGCGCTCCTGCTCCTGCCGCTCACGCTCTTTCCTCTCCTGCTCCGCCCGCTCCAGCTGCGCCAAGCGCTCTTGTTCTTTGCGCTGCTGCTCCAAGAGAGCTTGTCTTCGTTTCTCCAGTTCCAGATTGCCACGTTCGAAGTTCTCCCGCTTCTTATCTTCAAATGTTACTTTAAAACAGGAACAGATCAATTATGAAAAGTCATGATTTTCAACATTCTATTTCCAAAGGAGAAATTCCCTGGTCCATACAAAACTTGTACAAAACCCAAACCTGGAACTCCCAAAGCTTCCTGACTGTTCCCCCTTGTTACCAGGCACTACGAAAATGTCCTTACCTCACCTCTGTGCTTACGTCCTCTCCCCTCCACACCAAACACTGTTTCTAGAAAAACCTTACTCTAACAGTTCTGACTCATCACCCGATCTCCTTTCTTTCCCTGTTCCTCTGTCCCTTCCCTTCTCCATGACCTTGCTTCAGCAACTGACCCCCTATCTCTCCAGGACCATGAATCTCTCCCTCTCTCCGTCCTTCTCCTTAGCTTGTAACTGTGCTGATGTGTGTTCCAGTCTAACAAGAGGATGTCTCAAAGCAGAGGTAGAGGTGAGCATTCCATGTTTCCCACTGAAGAACAAGACATGCGCTAATCATTACGCAGATCAAAATCAGTAAATATTTTTTTCTATTTGATAATTCAGTTTCCTTCTTTGATAACACTAATTATGAATTTTAGACAAATTACCCAGTTCTATCATTTTTTTCTCTAATCCTTGCCAATACTTTGTTTATATTCATTTTACTATTAATATATTCCTTTTCTAAAATCCCATCTTCCATGTCCCTTACTATCTTTGGCAGTGTCTATTCGATTTTGTGTTTGCCTCACGTACTTCTCCTTGGTACCAACTAATACCAGCCAAGTGAAGCTCTCACTGCGAGCCCGTGTAGCATCCCTTCCCACTGATCCAACTCTATTCAGGAACTGTCACTTCTCACTTTGCCTTGAGATCTGGAGCTGTGAGCATCCTTCGTTGGCTCTTCCCACATTCCTGTTTGGACTTGGCTGCTTTAGACAGACTTCCCTCACATGCTGTAGTGAGGGATTAGAGACCAAAGATGGCAAGCATGTTTTAGTTTTCTTGCTCTTCTTGTACCTTTGTTGATTTCAGAGGAGGCAGCATCCTCTTTATTCTGATACCTTAAAACTGAAAGTCCCTCCATCACAGAAAGAAATCAAGTAATGATCCACGCTACAGGATGAATAAATATCAAAAATAGTATGCCAAGTGAAAAAACCAGACATAAAGAGTCCCATATTGTCTGATTCCATTTGTATGAAATATCCACAATAGGTAAATACAAAGAGAGAGAAAGCAGACTGGTGGTTGCCAGGGACTGAGGGGAAGGGAGAGTGGGGAGTGACTCGGTAGGGAGCTTTCTTCTGGGGTGATGAAAATGTTTCAGAACAAGATAAGAGGTGGCAGCTACACAACATGGTCAGTACACTAAATGCCACAGTTATGGACTGAATCTTTGTGTCCTCCCACAAATTCATACATTGAAGCCCTAATTACCCCAAAGTGATAGCATTTGGAGATAGGTCCTTTGAGAGGTAATTAGGGTTACATTAGGTCATAAGGCTGGGGCCTTCATGATGAGATTAGTGTCCTTATAAAAAGAGTGTCCTGTAGTCATACACCAAGGAAATGCCATGTAAGAACGTAGGAGAGAGGCCATATGAGAGAAAGCTGCTGTCTGAAAGCCAGGAAGAGAGCTCTCACCAGGAACCAAACTGCCTAGCACCTTGATCTTAGACTTCCAACCTCCAGAACTGAGAAATGAAGTCCCACTGTTTAAGCTACCCAGTCGATGGTATTTTGTTATGGCAGTCCAAGCCCCTGAACTGTACACTTTATATTATGTGAACGTCATCTCAACTTAAAAACTCTGAAAGTCTTTATATATTTTTTCCAGTATCTGGCACTATTCCTAGTACATAGGAGGCACATGATAAATAGCTATTTACCATCAAAGAATGAATGTACAAATAAAATACTCTGATAATGTTGCTTCCTGTTCAAAATTTTAAATGAATGTCTACTACCAACAGAATAAGAAAATTCCAAATTCTAAGAATTCCTGTCCTTATCTGCCACTGAGACTTCATTCCGATTCTTATTAAAACCTGAAATGTTCCTCACTTCCAGGTATAGTGATCCTATTCAAGTCTCAATTCAACTGTGACCTCTCCCAAAGAGGTTTAATTCCTCTTGTCCCTCCCAGTCTACACCAACCAACCATAAGTAAGGTCTGTTGTGCATCTATAATACTCTCTAGTCATTTATCCTATTTATGTACTCTGCTTAAATGATTATTTATGTGGGTGTCTTAAATACTCTATTAGAAGTTTCCAGAGGGTACAGACCATGTGTTATTAACATTTAGGTTCTTTATTGTATTCAACACAGAGCCTTGCACAAGAACATCTGCAGTAAGCATTTGATCAATGACAAAAAAGTAATTTAGTTTAGAGAATAAACTGGGTGACTAGTGTCCAGAGCAGACCAAGTTAACTGCCAAGCACTTTACATTTAGCAAATGACAGTGAGGTAGTATTTAACATAAAGAGAATCCATAATTTGCTTCTTAGTGTCATTATCATCTCCTCATTAAGAATTCACAACCACCTTAGAATATTTTCAAGTCCATCGCCTTAACCACTTGGCCATGACTACCTCACTACCTCTATTAAAATATTAGGATATTTTAATAGTATGATGAATTTATCATTATAAACGTAAAATAGGTTCACATTAAATTCAAAGGAGTTTTCTGCTAATAAGAAGTTGCCAATTCTCCTAGAATAGGAGAAAATAACAGTAGGTATTTTCTGTTTCTGCACAGGTGGTATTAAGCAATCACCTTAAAACTTATTAATTTTTAGTGTTCTATATTCTATAGATAACAGATAAGATTTTTGCTTAGCACCATGTAATTAGATTTCGAGTTAAAAGTTAGAACAAGGGTACATCAACAGAGTATATAATGTTCTTATTTCTCCACACAGATAATAAATCTAAAAGTATATTAAAAGTGTCTCTTTCCAAGGTCATTTAAAGGAACATAGCAAAAATGTCAAAAGCTAATTTATTTTTACCTCCATCTTTGCCTTAGAGATAGCAGATCTCTAGTTTAGTTAAATTGAAATGGTTTAACTCAAATATGAAGACTGCCTTACCAGGTAATTTCTTTTCTAATTGTTGCTGTTCATCTTCTAAAACTGGTTCCTCTGGTAACCTCTGATCTACAGATGTTGAGCTTATGACAGATATACCACTGCCAGATCGAACTCTTCTGCAGTTGTGGAGGGAGAAAAAGAAAAGGAGATTCACACAGAGCTGTCTCTTTAAAACTGGACAAGTTATGAAAAAGAACTTTAAAAGATTATATCATGTCATGGAGCAAATTTCATTTATAGTGAAGAAAAAATAACGATTTGGTCTTCTCTATTTACAAAGAGTCTTTTGAAGATGAATATTGGAACATCATCAGACTCTGAGTGCCAGCCTTGTTCAAAATGTTTAGTGGTGCCACCAAAATCAGGACAATTCCAAAGGACTGAATTAGTTAATAATCATAAAGTGGTTAGAACAATGCCTGAGACAAAGTGATCACTCAGTAAGTATTAGCTGCGGTTTCCACTGCCCTTTTGAGTAGCTTTAAATTCCTCCAAGGGAAGATCAGCATCTCAGCTAACTGGGAGCATCTCTTTTCCAATTACAAAGTCTCTTCATTTCATCCCTTAATACACACATGAAATATCTATACTTAATAGTTCTTAAATCCCTTAGTTTACTAATTCGTTTCACTGTAAACTTTTAAATTTGCTCTGTTACAACAATCTCCATACGTTTCTTTTTTTGCTTTTATTATCTGCTTCAGGCACTAAATGTCTTTCCTAGTGATTGTTGCAGCTATGGGATTTTACAGGCAAACTGCTTCAGCATTTCTTTCTTTCTACATAGTCATAGTTTCCTCAGCTTGATCCTGAACCATGTACGTGCTTACAGTGATAGCTCTTCATCTCTCCATTTTAGGGGGATTTTGCCCCAGTTTTTCCTGAAGTTTAAGAAATTGGGACAGAAATTCTTATCTTTATTTCTTTCGTTTTTCTTTGCCCTTATAAGATCTCATATTTATTGCTTATGTTTAAAGCCAGGAGATGGTGCTGTCCAGGACAGGGTGTGTACGCGTGCACATGTGTGGGTGTCTATCACAGCAGATTTCTCCCGACTGGACCTTGGGGACTCTTGACATCTCTACTGAGACTGTCTTTCAGAGCAAGATAATTGTCTATTTCTTCCTGACTATAATTAAAGGTGGGAGAGAGAAGTGGCTTGCAGCTGTTATCTCCGCTACTTGGGAGCTAAGGCAAGAGGACAGCTCGAGGCCAGGAGTTCAAGACTAGACTGGGCAATATAGTGAGATCCTGTCTCAAAAACAAAACAAAAACAAACAGAAATTTCTACATTGCCAACATTTTTGTTACTCTTGAATGTGCAGCATTTACAGGCATGATTTCCTTGCTTTATTTTCTTTTTCTTTTTCTTTCCTCAGGGTCTTACTTTGTTGCCCAGGCATGAGGGCAGTGGCATGATCATAGCTCATGGCAACCTCAAACTCCTGGGCTCAAGCAATCCTCCTGCCTCACTGTCCCAATGTGCTAGGATTACAGACATGAGTCACTGCACCCAGCCTCATTGTTTTATTTTCTATAGAAAATAAAGCTCATACTGTTTGCTTTCCACTGTGAGTATATGTTACTAAAATTTCTGGTGAGCTGTGATTATATAGGTTGGCACAAAAATCAACAATCTTTTGATATTTTATTTCATTATTTCACTAATATACTACAGGTATTCTGAAGAACAGAATGGGCTCAGGATTAACATAGAACTTAAATAAGATTGTCTTTAATTCATGGATATTTCATTTACTTGCCAGGAATGAAAAGCATTATAAGATACATAGTCAACAAAGCCAAGTTTGGAATTCACATACTCTGTACACAATTTCTTACAAGAGCCAAATGTTCTTTACCTAAAGGAAGGTGGAATGTATTCTGGAGGCAGGACAGGTGGCAGTGGTTGGCCAGACATAGCTACATCAATTAGGTGCATAGCCAAGATAAATTCTTCTGCTGTGAGTTTTCCATCTTGATCAATGTCAGAAAGATTCCTATTCAACAAAAAGTTCACTGTAATCCAGTGTTATGAAAATGCATGCTTTTTACCATTCATGAGTGACTTAAAAGTTCTGCTTTCTTATTCTGACCTTAGGCCAATCGAATCTTTCTGTGTTTCAGTTTGTAAAAACAATACCTATTTTGAACTTTTGCAAATATATAATTCCATATAGTTGGGATGGTATCCAACAAATGTCATGATTATAATGATACTCTTCTCAATCCTTGCAAAGTCTATTTAAAATATCACATATTCATATTCTATGTATCTTTAAATGCTATGCCTTGGACCAGGGATCGACAAAATATCAGTAAAGGGTCAAGTAGTATTTTATGGTTTGTCAGACATAGAAACTCTATCATACTGAGTTCTGTCCTTTTGGCAGGAAAACAGCTATATAGGCAACATACAAATGAATGTGTGTGGTTGTTTTTACAAAACTTCATTTACAAAAACATGTGCATGCCAGATTCGCCCCACTGGGCATATAAGGTTGCATTCCCCCAATCCAGGCCTGCAAGGTTGCATCTTTATGGCCTCCAGCCATAGTTAAGGTGTTTCCCCCTCCTCAATCTCCAGATTCAATCTCTATCATTCATTCTTCATAATGAACTTGCCCAAGTAGCTAATTACAGTAAACAGATTTTCCTAGCAAGTCCAAGAACGTGATTTTACTTAACAACTTCTGGACACCAAAAGAAGAAATGACACATCCGTTCACTAGAATGTCAACTGCACAAATGCTACATTAAGAAACTGGCTTTGCCAATGCCAAAAGTTAAGAAACTTTCCATTTGATTCTGAAATTTATTTAGGTGCCATAAACATTTTTGATTAAGGTATAATTTGCATACGGTAACATTCACCCTTCCTAGAGTACAATTTTGCAAGTTTAGAGCAACACATTCCACTGTGTAACCATCACCACAACATATAGAACAGTGCCAGGACCACCAAAATTTCCCACGTGTCATAGTCAACTCCTTCCTTTCCCCTCTGTCCCTGGCAGCCGCCGATCTCTTTTCTGTCCCTCTAGTTTTGCCTTTCCCAAATGCTAGACACCCATTTTTATACAGAAC
>CAUYMX010064183.1:0-23335 GCA_963573855.1 Lepilemur septentrionalis
GTGCCTGTAGTCTCAGCTACTCAGGAGGCTGAGGCAGAAGGATTGCTTGAGCCCAGGAGTTTGAGGTTGCTGTGAGCTAGACTGATGCCATGGAACTCACTCTCGCCCGGGCAAAATTGGTTTACTCTTTATCAAAAAAAAAAAAAAACAAAAAAAAAAAGACAAATCAAACAAAAGCCTTTAAAAGTGCAAACGATCTCTCTGTATTGATAAATTCTTTGCAAACACTATTTAGGACATGAGGAGCTGCTTGGTCACCATAGGAGGGTTTTTCCCAGCCCACTAGATGTGCAAGTTTATAGGGAAATAATAGATCTCATTTTCAATACTAACAATTTGTAAGAAACAATAGCCCTCCTCACTTGCATTTGCTCTCTGATGGGTCAGCCTGGCCTACATTCTGGCCTGCCAATCAGTGTAGACGTAGAATGAGAGTTGCCTGCAACGTTTTGTTAAGCAAGATAGTTGGTTTGAAGCAGGACATCTTTAAATAGCTCCTGATGCCTGCAGAGTTTAGAACTGGCTATTTCTGCTTCTAAGAGAAAGAGAGAAGAAAGAAAATGATCTAGACTTCATCACCATTGCTATTAGACTCTATTTGAAATCTAAAACACATAGAGTCAACCCTAACAGTAGTAATGGAATCCAACTTGTTTAGTTCCTACTTGATGCTTAACAGTTTAATGTGTATGCTCAAGAGGAAACCGTACAAATGGATTTAGGGGGTACATCTTCAATCAACATGATCTATTTATTTATTTAACAAACACACATGCAATGCTCCACAAGCATTGAGTATATTTTAAGTTATTTACAAATAGTAACCTAGTTAACACACATAAAGTTCCATTGTAATCGCCATCCTCCAGGTAAAGAAATAGAGGGACAGAGGGAGTAACTTGCCCAAATCAACACAGCTAATGATCATGGACATGGAATTCAAACTCTGGCATTTGTAGGCCCGGTCTGTGCTAGTGACAATCTTGCTATGCTGACATTCATCTATTTCTTGGATGTCTACTACTTGTTTAGAGCTATGTGAGTTCTGTGGTGAGTCACAAGTTAAACACAAATCGTGATCTCTTCCCCTTCAAAGGGTCTTCAATCTTGCTGAGACACATTTAACACAAGAAATGATTTGAAAGCCCCAGGATGGAGATAGCAAAATCAGATTGGAAGGTGCCCAAGGGAAGTTCCCCCTGCAGAACCTTGGTAATGAGATGGGAAACCTCACCCAGGATTAGGGTCTGCTACATGGTACAGCTGATTTTGAGCAAGGGAAATGATCCGCAGTGGGCCTGGGCTAATCAGGTGAACTCACGAAGGAGACAGGTTTCTTTCTGGTGAAAGAAATTCTAGCCAGAGACTGGAAACAGGAGAGGGAATCAAGGCGAGTCTGTTGCTGGCTTTGAAGATGGAGGGTGCAGGAGGCAAGCTATGCCATCGGCCCCTAGGAGCTGAGATGGACCCCAGCCTGAGAGCCAGCAAGGAAATGGGGACCTCAGTCCTTCAATTGCAAGAAACTGAATTCCACCACAGCCACATGAGCTTGGCAGAGGATCCTGAACTCCAGATGACAGTGCAGCCCAGCTGACACCTTGATGGTAGCTTGTGACACGCCAAGAAGACCACCCAGTCACGACATGCCCAGAACTGGGAGCTAATGAAGTGGGTGTTTTAAATTTGCTAAGTTTGAGGCAATTAGTTACACAGCAGAAAACTAATATATCCCCTGCAAGTGGACTAGCTCCGACTGGAGGGATGGAAGGGATGTCCTCCAGGCGGCTGGGGCAGGAAAGTCATGTCACGAATAGGGTTCTTTTGGCCGTGGGTGATTCAGAGAAGACAGTGGAGTAAGGAGCCCAGCTATTCTGATCCCCACAGGCACAGCCAGGCCGAGGGTGGCAGGGCAGCAGGACGGATGGGCACAGAAAACAAGCTGGGGGTGAGGACCGATTCCCAGAGAAGGCTGGCCGGGGTGCCCTGCTGGCAAAGCCCAAGGACACGGCAGCATGCTCACTTGGATGGACAGTAGAACAATTTCATTGTGAAGCCAAAGTGGCTGGATCTTTTCTCCAGGGATCGGGAAACTGGAAGACAGAGCCAAGGCCAGACCTGGGGCGGTGGAAGCAGGCAGTCCCAGCCTGGGGGCTGACAGTTACTTATTGTGTATTCTGCACCAGGCACTGTGTGAAGTGTTTGTCCTGTGTCACTTCACTTAACCCTTACAACTACCATTTATATGTGGTAAAAACTGTCCTGCTCTAAATAACTTCGGAGCCTGAGGTTTTTTCTGCAGGGAGGAGTGGTGTTTCATAAAGCTGTCGTCTTGGGCAGGCAGAGGGTGCACTCAGCTGTCTGCCTGAGGTGTGTCAGTTCTGAGATGCCTTCATCTGGTCCAGGCCAGGTTGCAGCCATAGAGTGTCAAGGGAAGTATTTGCATGCAGCCAACGAAGTGGTCACAGGCTGTCTGAAAGGGGTGAATGCCCAGTCCTGCGGTTCCAGGAGATCCCGAGTGGGGTGGTGAAAAAGGTCTGGGACTGAGAAACCTGCACTCCAGTCCAACTGTCTCTGGGACTTGGGGCAACTCATTCATCCTGTCTGGGTCTCCTGTCAATGGGAGGGTGGAACGAGATGATTTCTAAGGAGACATCCGGCTTTTTACAGGAAGGAAGAAATACGTGGACTTGGGAAGATCAATTAATCAGCAAGACCATGTGAGTCTGGATCCCTGCACTGCGGTGCTTACAGACTGGAAGGATATTTTGTCCACAATTAAACAGAAATGGACAGAATACAGGAGTCGAAGAAGAAGAAGAAAGTTAGCAGCATTTAAAGGTTTAATTCTGGGCCAGGTGCAGCGGCTCACACCTGTAATCCTAGCACTTTGGGAGGCCAAGGAAGGAAGATTGCTTGAGGTCAGGAGTTCAAGACTAGCCAGAGCAAGAGCAAGACCTGGGCTCTACCAAAAAATACAAAAAAAAAAAAAAAAAAATAGCCAGGCATGGTGGCACATGCCTGTAGTCCCAGCTACTCGGGAGGCTGAGGCAAGAGGATCATTTGAGCCCAGGAGTTTGAGGTTGCAGTGAGCTATGATGATGCCACTGCTCTCTAGCCTCAGTGACAGAGCAAGACAACGTCTCAAAACATAAATTAATTAATTAATAAAAATAAAGGTTTAATTCAGAGAGAGCAAATTTCAAAGATAAAAATAGCAAAAACCGCCTACTCAGTGGATAAATGGGATCCTTGGGAAGGATGATGGCAGGATTTAACACTGAAGGGAATTTATTTATGTCTTAGCTGGGCGTCTCTCAGGGCCCTACCAGACATGGTCCCAGCCTCTGCAGCGGGAGAGGGGAAGGCAGGGTCAGGACCCTTCATCAGGGATGAGATGTGGCAGGCTGTCCTGGTCTATGCCACTGAATGTCCCCTAGGCTGATCCCGTGCTGGACAAGCACTCTTAGGATTTGGCTTCCCCTTAGGCTGAATGTAAGGAAAGTTTTGCTGATGCTAATTTTGAGTTTGCGGGAGGCTGTCTCTGTGATTACATAGCCCCTGGCACAGACAAGAAGGGGGCTCTGGGCCCTCAAAGAAGAGTGCCACCCCACCTGGACTTCTGTTTGATGACATCTCTACCAATGCCAACTTCTCTCTCTTCTCTCCAGGCCAGGGAATCTGAGCAAGCATAGGGGCTCTAGACACCAGCCTGGGGTTTGGGGGCCCAACCACGGGACCCTGGAATGTGAATAGAAAGAGAGAAGGAAATACATAAGACCAGCAGAGGCAAGGCAAGGCAGGCCCTGGCTTCTACAGGGATCCAGATGTTAGCTGTGGCAGAGCACCCCAGGCATAGGTCAGGCAGGCCACAGTAGAGCCAGGATGGTGTGCCATTCAAAACCACCAAGAAAGTCCCTTAATAATCTGCCTGCCAGTGGTTAGAGTCACCAGGGATGATGGGGGAGGAGACAGAGGTAGAGACATTGATTTAATTGGTCTGGGCTTTTAAAAATTCCCCAAGTGGTTCTAATGTAATTCTCTTTCAAGGGTTGAGAATCATTGGCCTAGACTGCAGTTCTTAAAATATTTTTGGAGGAGAGGGAGGCAGAAGAGGCATTTCAGCTGCACATGCCTGCCCCCTCTATCAACACCTTAGTGAAGGGGCTGGTGCCTAACGTGTTAAAAACCTGATTCTGGTATTTCCAGCTGGCCCTGGAGAACCATCGGTGGTGGGTGGAGCTCAAGAGCCTGTATGAACATTCTTTATTCTGTAATATTAGACATGTAGCAAAGAATAAATGTAACTTCTACGTAAGTTAAGCAGAATAATAACACAAGACCCCAGGACCTGACCGAAATCTCGGACCTTTACCAACCCAGTTGGTGTCACTGGGCTTCTCTCCTCACCAGCACCCCCATGGAGATAACTTCCTTCTAGAATGGGGTCTGTATTAGTAAGCAAGTGGTCCCGGCTAGCACCTTCCATAAACCCTGGTTCTGGGCCTAGGGAGGTGGAGCCTGGGGCAGCGAGGAGGGTCAGGTGACCTGGCTGTGAGAGCGGAGCCAGGCAGAGCCTGCCACAGGGCCTGCCACGGCCTCTGAAAGAGGCGGCCGCCAGAGAGGCATTTGCTAAAGAAGTGCTAGAGAGAAATCCCTGTAGACTGAGTACAATGAAGACCCAGATGTTCTCAGAAAGGCCAGGCTTTCAGCTGTTTCGTTTTTCTAGCCATGGCTGCTGCTGCTAAATCAACAGGCATGCAGTAGCTGAGGGGGTGCAGGGTTCAAAGCTCCATGATGTGTCTGTCAAGAACGAAAAGATGCAACTTGATCTCTCCTTCTCTCTTGGTTAATCACTCGGGTGAGCTTTTCCTTGGGATTATTGTTCTATTATAAACCCAGATGCTTAAAGTGAATCAATCTTTCTCGGAGTGTACTAAGTAGGTCAGCGGCGGTCTATCAGGGTGCATAGTCTCTGCACGAGCACCACAGGCAGTGTGAATAATTAAATCCACACGTCCCCAGATCAGTGTTTCAGCAGGAGAGCATTTTCTCTCCCCAGGAGATTTTCAGGAACGAGAGGCAACAGGAAGCCGAAGCATTTCGTGAGGGGAAATCCAGGAGTGGAGGAGAGGTGGGCAGGGGCAGGAAGTTCGTTTTTGGGAGGCTGGGAGGATGTACTGAAGGGCTCCAGGCAGAACTGGGGCAGGGGCTGTGTCACCAAGGCAGAGGCTCAACATGAGGGCTGGCACACAGGGACAAGGCATGCTTAGGGGACAGATATAAAAAAATGTCAGTTTAGGTGACACCAGCAGCCAAGATACTTAGGGTCTGCGGTCTCTTAAATTCCCCACAAGTAGGCCTGGCATGGATTGGGGTTCCTGAGGCAACCTGAACCTTCAGGAACGGGAGATCTGGGGCCTTTAATCGCACAGCAGCCTTTAGATGTTTTCTGGAGGCAGCTCCCCCCACGGAGGAGAAGCTGGAGAAGATCAAGAGGTACGCACCTTGCACAAAGATACACGTGCGCAGCTTCATCAACTATAATGAGCTGATGGCTCTCTGGGAAAAATCTGTCACTCTTGGCTAATGAGGCCCCAGCCGATGACAATGGGAAAAATAAGACAAAGAAGGCCAGTCTGCCCTTTGCGAGTTTGGAAGTCAGCATTGTGACAGTGTGGCATCTGACCCTGGATTAAAGGGATCCCAAAAGCAGGGATAATAACCAGCAAGCTGCAATTTTTGGTGCAAGGGTTGAATATACTATAGAATGGACCCCAGCACGGACTGGCGGGTTACCAGTTTGTCACTGTTAAATACTGTGGCCTCTCTTACACTACTGCTGGGAGGATAAATTGTTGCCAGTCTGGGAAACTACTTGGCATCATCTATTAAAGCTGAATATAAGTATACCCTACGACCCAGCAATTTTGCTCCTAGGAATATGCCTAAAAAATGTGTATATGGACATGTTTGCCAAAAGACATGTACAAGAACATGTTCACAGTGACAGTGTTTGTAAATGACCCCAAACTGGCAACTACCCAAATGCTCATTGATGAATAGATAAGTACTATGTGGTATATATATCACACAGTGGATGGAATACTATAAAGCAATGAAAGTGAATGGATTACAACACCATGCAACAAGAATGAATTTTTTTTTTTTGAAACAGGTTTAGAAAGTAGAGAATGAATTTTTGAGCAAAGGAAGCCAACACAAGGGTACACACTGCTTAATTTCATTGGCATAAAGTAATAAATAGTCAAAATCAATCTATGACGAATATATTAAAAACCATTGACCTGTATACTTTAAATAGGTGAATTGTATGGTATTTGAATTATATCTCCATTAAGTTGTTATTTTTTTAAAATCTATTAGAGGTCAGGGTTGTGGCTGTCCTTGGTGGGGACCAGTGACTGGAAAACGCTTCTGGATGCTGGTAATGTTTGGTTTCTTAACTTGGGGGCTGGTTACAAGCGTGCTCAGTTGTGACAATTCTGTATACTTATAATTTGTACACTTCTCGGTACATATGCTACACTTCAATAAAAATAGCAACAACAATAACAGCAAACAAAACAGTCTATTGTGTTATGAGCCTGGCCTGGCTCAGTGCATAGGGGTGGGGAGCTGGATATGCCCACTCACTTCAGAAAGGTCCCAACTGCTACCAGCGTACGCTGCAAGAGGACCCTGAGTTAAAGAGAATGGGGCTTCCCATTTCATTATCAAAGCATCACATGCAGGGCCCGAGGGAATTCTCAGAGGCGACGTAGAGAGGGTCCCCATACCACCTGTCTTCCCTGGGCTCTGCTGGAGTGGGAGATGTAGACAGATGCCAGAGTGTTAGGCCAAGGGGTGTCCTTGCCTCCACATAGGCCGGGCAATGGCTACTGTGACACCTCACAGCCCAGTTTTCCAAGGGTCTAGCTGTAGCCCCTAGATTGGGAAGGGGATGGTATTTTCAAGGAGACCTTAAGGGCCATCTGTCTGAGGTGGGCCCCCATCTGTCTGAGGTGGGCCCCCAGGGCCAGCCTCTACCTGCGTATTTACAGGGTAGCTAGTTCCAGGTCAGTGGCAGGCTCTGGAAAGCAGATGAACACGGCCAGGCCTTGCCCTCAGGGAGCCCACAGTCTGATGTCCCAGGAGAGGCCTGCATGTGACAGATTATTATAAGAAAGAGGGATGACAGCAACAACAGAGATCCCAGGAGCACACAGGAAAGATAAAAGAACCCATTTGTGGCTCTTTTTTGCAAAATGTAGTTTCTTCCTAATTAATGAGTTTCACAGGCCGGAATTTTTGTATTTGGCACTCAGGCACTTACAGTAGCTCAGGTCCAGCCTGGGAACTGTTAACTATCGTCCATGATAACTCACTCTGAAAAGAGAACCCACCACCAGCACTTTTCAAGCCATTTTTAAAAATAATGAATAAGCTAGGAGAGATAATAGAAGCTAGCTAATCATCTAGAAGAGGCATATTTGTCTTCTACAGTCTTTGGGGATTTAATTCAGCTTATACATAAAAAGAATCCATCAGTCCAACACCCTCCCCTACACAATAATAAACACCAGCTTATTCTCTTTTTCCTCTAGGTTTCTATTACGTGACATAAAAACAGAAACATAAAATCAGTTCCCAGCCTGGGTACACGGCTAAGTGATGTGATCAGCAAAACAGGCCTAAGTGCTGCCTTTTCCACAATTGTGGCAATCTATGACATTAAGCCACAAATACCTATTCTAGTTGCCACAGTGGCCCCCTGAGACACCTTCCTTCTGCCAGCCACACAGGGGAAGCACTGGCTCACATGGGTCTGGTCTGGAGCAGCAGAATAAAGACGCCAAAGAGGAAGCCACCTTCAGCACACAGGAGTATAATTACCTTGGTCCCATGGTAAAAGTCGTCCACGCACGTGGCATTCATGAAGGTCTGGTGGAAGTGCGTGCTGGTGTCTATGCCTCCGGGGATCACCAGCTTCCCGGTGGCGTCGATCACCTTGGCCCCTCCGGGGATCATGAGCTCACGGCCCACCTGCTGGATGACGCCGTTCTCGATGTAGACGTCAGCCTCGTGGGTGCAGTCATCGTTCACCACCTTGCCACCCTTGATGAGAATCCGCACGCTGGCTGAATTGGCAAGCATGTTCCTACAGAAGATGAGGGGGTACCAGTCAAGGTCAAAGTCCCTTCTCACTGTTACCAAGGTCCCAGCCCTTCCTGTCAGAGCCCAACCTGCATGGTCCAGTAAGTGAGCAGAGAAGGGGAAGAAGCTTCTCCCCAGCCTGAGGAAAGGGGTCCCACAGCCAGCTCAGGTCACAACCCCACCACTGGCCTCCCAGTGAAACGTCCTGGGACTCAGGACATAGAGGCAGTTTAAGGGGGAAGCTGGGGCCCACAGAAACATCATTTATCACCCTTCCCAAAATGCCATGTGAGTTCTAAAGTATTTTCACATCTACTGTCTATTTTATTCCCAAAACAACCCGAGGAGTTGCGTTTACAGATGAGAAAGCCGACACTGCTAAGGAATTTATAGCTACCAAGTAGCCAAGTCAAACCCACACATCTGGTATGACCAATGTCTCCACTCCATTACACGGTGTCGTGAAGACGCCAGAGGCTCCCGGGCGTGTCTCAGAGAGCCGAATTCTCTAAGTCTCCCAGCTGTCTAATGCATGACATTCCTTCACAGGATTCTACTTCGTTTAGCTCCTGTGTTAGACTCAGGAAGTTCCCTACCAACACTGAAGCTCCACAGCTGTGTGCACAATGTGCTTATCTGAGCTTTTGAAAAGCACCTATGTCCAAGCCCCACTGCCAGAGATTCAGATTTATTTGGTCCAGATTGAGCCCCGAGTATCAATAGTTTTCAAAAGCTGGAGAACTCTACCATACATTTAAAGAAGAATTAACACCAATCTCATCCAGAAGGCAGAGGAGAAGGAAACCCTTCCCGACTCATTTTGTGAAGCCAGTACTAGCCTGCTACCAAAGCCAGACAAAAATAGCACACAAAATGAAAACTCCAGAGCAATGTCCCTCATGAATACAGATGCAAAATCCCTAACAAAACATTAGCAAATAGAATTCGTAATATCTGAAATGAATTATACACCACACAGGTGGGGTTTATTCCAGGGAGGCAAAGCTGGTCCAATATTTGAAAATCAATCAATGTAATCCACTGTATTAACAGGCTCCTGGGAGCGGTAAGGAGCAAGTGGACTTGAGGAGAGTGTGGGAGATGGGGGGGAGCCACTGTGGGGGGCTAGGAAGTGAAACGGGGTGCACACAGGAAAAGGGGTGGGTGCTAAGGGCAGCTCAGACAGCCATGGTCATGTGAGTTGATTGGAATTCCACCCAGGGAGCACACTCTGGTTGGATCTGCAACTCTCCTGACCCTTAGGTATCTGAACAGAAAATATTTGCATTTAGACTTAGAAAATATAGGGCAAATGATCAGCAGGAGGGAGACTGCACCATTGCCATGTGTCTCTGGGGTCAAAAAGCCCGCCTTTATACTCAGAAAACTTCTCATTCTTCAGGACCCAACTCAGTTGTCCCTCTTCTGAGAAGCTCTCTCTGTGCCGTAACACGATCAGTTGCTTCCATGGCACTAGATTCTCTCTCCACCTACAGACTAAGGTCCCCAAAGGCAAAGTCCTATCAGTCATCTTTGTCCCTGCCCCCTCCTCATCCTCAGCAACCAGTATAGGACACTCAAAACTGGTGAATAAATGGATGAATAACCTCATCTACTTGTTGCACCCTAACACAATCAAAATGGTTTAAAGCGGTCAGTTGTAGGCCAATTCTGTATTCGTTTCCTGGGATATCTGGCAACTCTGTGTCCAGGACAACACTCATCTCTCCTAAGATACAGCACATTACTGTGGACAGAGGAAAGGAAGCAACTTATTTTCTCTCATCCAGCTCATTTCACTTTGCCTGCCACCAGGCAAGTTCCGGGAAGGCTGTGTCCCAGGATGAAAAGGCCTTGGGATCTCTTGAAGGAGTATCTCCCGTAAGGACATGGGTTGGATATCTGGAGAGCTTAGCCTGCTCTTTTGGACGCAGCTGGTTCATTTCTTGCCAACTTGGCCAGGCTGGAGAGCATGGAATCTCAACTACACTTTCTTGGTATAAGCTACACCTCGACTACGCCTCGACCACCAGGTCCTCCTGCTGTCAGGGAAGGCTGGCCCTCAGAGGCTGCTGCTCGAGGGAGTGCTGGAACACAAGGCAGGTGGCTGGGAGTGACAACTGTGCTCTGTGACCATCTGCTCCCTGCTGGGTATCACTCTGACCTCTGGGGAGAAGAGACCCTGTTCCCCTAGTGTGGAAGGCACCAGGCAGTGAGGAGGATCGGACTGGAGAGACTGGGGATGATGGGACAGCCACAGCCACGAGCCACTGTCTGGATCTGGGATGAAGCAGAACACATTTCAGGGGACCTCTTGCCCTAAAATCTGAAAACTGGAGTTTTAATTTCATATGCAATAATAAGAAAATACATTTGGCTCTAAGGTAATGGCCACAGCCACTCTGGCCAAAGGAAGCCCAGAAAGTCTGGGGGATGCAGTCTCCTCTCTCTCCCTGTCTCTCTCTCTCTCTGTCATTAAGAAGCCAAGCCCAGGTGTGTGTCTACAAAAAGAGAGGTCCAAGTTCTCTGCGTTAGAAGAGGTAAATGATGGTAGTGGTAAGGTTGGCTGAAAAAGGACACACATTTAATCCTCTGTGCAAATCCTCACCTTTTAAAGTAGCTTAAAGGTAAGAGGGAAAATAGGAATACTTAAACTATAAAACTGCTCAGTCATTACGTCAATGTTGTAAATGACAACACT
This sequence comes from Lepilemur septentrionalis, assembly GCA_963573855.1. NCBI lineage: Eukaryota > Metazoa > Chordata > Mammalia > Primates > Lepilemuridae > Lepilemur > Lepilemur septentrionalis. The sequence goes on from CAUYMX010064183.1 coordinate 10,856, forward strand.
GGTTTGCTCGCGGGCTCAGGGCACATGCCTGGTGGGTGGAGAATCTAGAAGGGTGGTGCGACAGTGACTTAGTGGGGTTTCTTGCCTGATCTTTGATGCTGGAACAAAACCAAACGCATCGTCTTCACTAGAAACAAGAGCTCTCAGTAAATTAACACGCTGCGCCAGACACTTTACATGCATTTAATCCACAGCAACCCCACCAAGTGGGAACAAAGCAGCAAGTATTAGCTCCACTTTAGGAGCAGGAAACAGAGGTTTTGAAAATAACAGGTGCCCACTAAAGGTCATACAACTTTGGAGGGAGGGGTGTGGGCTTCAGGCTCAGGTCCACTTGACTTAAAAGAAAGGTTATTAGAGCTAACTCTGGGTAACAGGGTTACAGGTGATTTTTATGTTCTTCACAGATGTCTGTATTTTTCAAGCTTTATACAATAAACTGTATTACCTTTTCTAATCTGAAAATATATGTTCAAAAGCTTTTTCTTTAAGCAAAAAAGAAGCCAGAAGGAATCCAATGTTATTCTTCATTCAGGTGCAGCTGGCTCAGTCCCTCCCTCTGGCATCCTCCCTGGGGAGAGATGGGCAATGGAGGGGGAGATGGAACTGCTGCCACCAGCTCTGACATTTACTCCCTTTCTCTAGAACCTTTGGGCTGCCACCACCACTTAACCTGTATTTTTCCACTTCCTTGCTAGAAATCCCTGGAGGCTAAGCGGGCTCTGAAGGGGCTTGGCCCCCTGGAAAAATACTCCCCGGTCCGGGAGCCCATTCACACAGGCCTGGGCCATCCTGCAGGTCGGGCTACACTGCACTCCTAGGGCCACTGTAGAGGGAACACGTTCTCAGAACTCAGAGGACCCTACTAATAACATGAACTAACAATTATTGGACACCTTCTGTATACAGGGCCCATCACATACATTATCTTATTTAATCCTTACCATGCCCTGAGATAGGTACTATTGCTGTCCCATTTTTGCCAAGAGGAAGGTGAAGCTTAGAAGAGCTAAAGGAACTTCCTCGAGGTCACACAGCTAGTTCTCCAAGAGAGTGGAGACTGAAAGCCCATTTGCCTGTAGAATTATTATGGACTAAATGTGTCCCCCCCTAAATCTAACCCCCAGTGTGGCTATATTTGGAGATGCGGCTTCTAAGGAAGTTTGTAGGGTTAAATGAGGTCATAAGGGTAGGGCCCCGATCAAGAGGGTTAGTGTCCTGGTAAGAGGAGACACCAGAGAGCTCTTTCTCTCTCTGTGCATGTGCCGTGTGAAGACACAGTGAGAAGGCAGCCGTTTACCATCCAGGAGGAGAGCCCTCACCCGAACCTGACCATTCTGGAACCCTGACCTTGGACTTCAAGCCTCCAGAACTGTGAGAAGGTAAATGTCTGCTGTTTCAGCCACCCAGTCCATGGTATTTTGTTGTGGCAGTCTGGGAAGACTAACACAGGTGCCTGCACTCTTAGCCTTGAGCCAATACAGAAGGAAGGGGTGAGCCAGACCCCAGATCTGAAGCTGCTCAGGGGAGCCATTTCATATAAATGATGGCTCAGACTTAAGGCCATCCCGCCTCTGGCAGAATCCCAGCCTTAGGCCAGGCTGGGTAGGCTGCTGTCATCAGAACTGCCTGCAGGGTTCCAGCCTCTAGGGATTACTAAGGCCTTGAACATTCTAGGCCTGCAATGGTCTGTTTAGGGAATAACACAGCACAGTTGCTTAACACACTTCCTACCCATGGTGCTTGTGGAGGATATCCTTTTAAAATGAACATCTGTGTACACCAAAATATTCTGTAACTTCTCTCCTTTCCCCTGGAGATAACTCTGAGAAAGACACAGGCTCTGCTCTCAAGAAACTCAGTCTAATGGGAAAGAGAGATGCAAAGAACTGCTTTACAAGGTGACTGAAGTGTAAAGGGGACATTTCTTGCCTAAAAACCTAAAAACTAACTTCACAGGTATTGGTTTGAACTGGGTGTCTCTCCCTGCAAAGCAGAGACCAGAGCAGGAATGGTGAGACCAGCTGTGTGCGGATGGTAGGAAGCTTGTTGCATCGATGCCCTCCCCACACATTGCTGCACTTCCAAGGGTATAAGTCACCAAGATGCCTGACCCCTTCCAATGCCCCCTGGCTGCTGACTGTTGACATTCATTATGCTCCTCACCTCCCCCAGTGACCTCATTAGCACCTCATTCCTACAGCTTCCCCTGGTAGTCTCTGCTGAACTAAACAAAGGGAAGATGGTACTGGAAACTCTCTCTGAAGCCACTTGTTGTCTGTGTGCATGGGTGTGTGCCTGGTGTCTGTGTGCATGGTGTGTGTCTGTTGTCTGTGTGCGTGATATGTGCCCGGTATCTGTGTGCGTGGTGTGTGCCTATTGTCTGTCTGTTGTCTGTGTGAATGGTGTGTCTGTTGTCTGTGTGTGTGGTGTGTGAACATAAAGGAGTTAGTGGGGTGGATACCCTGGACTTTACAAGAAAGTCCTTCAAAAGGGAAGAGATTTGAGGTCAGCTATAATATAGGCTCTTAAGTGCCACACTGCCATTGGCTTTGGCCCTCTTTCTCTCTGGGATGGCTGTGGCAGCATATCCAGAAAGAGCATTCTTATCAGAGGTTGTGGTCAAAAAGAAGTAGAAGCTCCACAGAAGGTCAGTATCAGTTTTCCTAATTTGTGATGCTTCAAGTCACCCAGTTTATTCCAAAACACAGTAACTGTATAGATAGAGCCCATATCTGGCCCACTGGCATACCACATGCTTAAACTGAATGTGTCCCATTCATACATTGAAACTCCAATCCCCAATGTGATGGTACCTGAAGGTGGGGCCTTTGGGAGGCAATTAGGTCATGAGGGTGGAGCCCCCGTGAATGGGATTAGTGCCCTTACAAGAGGAGATAGGAAGGAGATCTCTCTCTCTCTCTACCATGTGAGGACACAGTAAGAAGCCATCTGTCTGTAAGCCAGGAAGAGGGTTGTCACCAAGAACCAAATCAGCTGGCACCTTGGTCTTGGACTTTCTAGTCTTCAGAACTGTGAGGGATAAATTTCTGTTGTCTAAGTCACCCAGTCTATGGTCATTTTGTTATAGTAGCCCAAACTGACTAAGACATTACACTACACAGAAATGAGTGTTATAATCAAATTAGCATTACATAACAACTGGGACTTAAAATAAATGTCACCTCCTTTAAAGACTTCTGGCTATGCCCATATGTTTCACCAAAAACTTTGATCATTTTATCTATGCAAACGAAAGAATTCAAAACATGTCCATCTTCCCTGGCAGAAATGGGAAAAATTCCAGACAGTTAAATGCTGTTAGAAAGAATAAATCAGAAGTATGGAATTCTAGAGCTGCATAGATTATCAAGTTTATGCCAACTTTCCCTCCAGCCCCTGGACTTTATCAACAGTGACCTTGACCTGAAGGACTAATGCAACGGTGTTACACTGCAGGTGCAGGGATCTTAGGAATTTCACAATTTATTCAGGGAAATAATGATGCCTTCCACAGCAAGATGGTGGATATCTTTGATATGCCAAGAATTATCCAATTGCACACAGCTTGCCTCCCCCAATTTCTGATTCTGTAGCATGGATTCCTCATGTGCCCAAACCAGTTATGGATTAGAGCTAAGGTGATGTGTAAGCTGGGAACAGGGACTTCTGGGTCGGGGTGGGGGACAACACTATAACCAGGAAGCGTAGTCTTTCAATGAGAAAGCCTCTTCATGTCTAAAATAGTAACAGTTATTGCTATCCAACAACCGCCTTGCCAGAAAACAGAAAAGTCCCACCCCCCCAGCCTGTCGTTTTTCCCTGCTGTTCAGTAGTTCCAACGCAGAACTGCACGGGAAGCATCTTGCTGGGTGGACAGACAAGGTTACGGCAGCTGCTGCTGCTTGTTCATGAAATGCACACACCCTACACTCCTAGAAGGCACACAGTATTAGTACTAGCCAAGGAAATGCCAAGCCCAACACTGTGTTTTGGAATTGTCTGCTTCTGTCATCACCTTCCCCAGCTCCCGCAAGCCTGTAGGGAGGTGTGAGACAAGGAGAGCCTGCACATTCTGTCCCGCACAGCTGTCCCTGCCAGCAGCTCAGCTGGAGGGCACCGGGGGCTTCTGGGGCTTGGCATAGACACTTGGGGCCAGAACAGGGCAAAGGGGACCCTTCTTGCATAAAGACCTTGAAACAAACTTGATAGATATTGGTTTAAGACATGTATTTTCTCTTTTTCACAAGCACTGGTTTAAGATTCACATTTCTTCTTTTGATAGAATCCACAGAAAAATACCTGATTTTACAGATAACTAGTCACTGTGATATCAAAGACACGCAAGAGGAGGCTACACACTGTTCCGTGACACGAAGGATCTGTGGCATTTAAGCCAACCCTAATGGAACCTGGAGGGGCAAGTGGGGCCAGCTCAGGTCACGGAGGACACAGGTGGGTGGGCATGGCTCATCCCTGGCTCCAAGCAGATAACGTTTGTTAAAGGATCAAAGGCAACACACTGCAGTTGTGTTTTGAAAGGAACAATGAAAAGCTACAGCTATTTTTCTTCTGATCAGCACAAAGGAAAGGGAAACAGTAGGCTGGCACTTCACAGACTTTTCAATGGGAGAGCCATCCCCAAAACGGGGTGGGGTGGGGGTGCTGGCACTTACAGAGCCCTGGGGTCGCTCAGGGAAGGGATTCTCTTTGAGTTGAAACATGACAAATCAAAGGTTCACAGAACAGAACACAAAAGCCAAAGGGAAGTTTGAGGTGAGTAGGAAATGCCGAGGGTTTAAGTTAATAAATTTAATTTTTAAAAAAGTAAATTGCTTTCTACAGAGTAAATACTAAACAGTGCTTAACTAATATTAAAACATAGTATAATTTTATGATTAATTCTTAAATGTTTTGATCAACTATCGAGTGGATTTAAAATACTTATGATATATATGAAAGGTACACAGAGCAATGGCACAGAGACCTGTAACCCCAGCATGCCACTACCACTCATGTTCCTGCACCTCGTTCATCTGACCCCACGTCCTCCTTCTCAAAGGTAACCACTTCCCTAGTCCATTTATAGGAACCAATAACTAATACCAATTAAGTGACAAGTGAAAAAATACCAGACATCACACCTGTTTCCACCTCTCCCGACATCCTACAATTAAACTTCACCTGTCCTGGGACTGAGTTCCTCACATCCCCAGTTCTCTGCTTTCCAGAGTAAGCAGAAACCTGGAAACCTATCGTATGCTAGTGAGGGAGTGGGGGCATTTTGTTATCATCCAGATGCTCACTAGACCATTCTACCGGGATGTTCCACTGGCAGCCGAACTCAACCTGTCCCAAACCACCTCCACCATCCCAATCACCCCATCTGGGAACCTGGGACTCTTCCTAGATTCCTCTCCAACCTGGGCCAGTGTAGACACCCAGGAGGGCTGGTCTGAGTGGCAGGCCTGATTTTGGTCACCTGGGAGTTTTGTGTAAAATGTTTAGAGGGATTCTGGAAGTGGAACCATCCCTGGGGAGAATTGGGGAGAGTGAAAGGACAGGTCTTCCATCTTCCTTCTGGGTTCCAGGCATCTCCAAGGGCTGATGGAGGATGTGGACACCATGGACCTGGACAGGAAGACAGACTGGTTAGGCAGAGACAGCATATGGAGGCAGACACCCTGGGTCCTGGTCCATAGCCACAAACAGGTTTCTATACCAAACTGGCTAGTAAGGAGGCCTCCCAATGTCCCACCAGGCCCCGCTTCCATTAACCCAGGGGCTGGGCAGGATCAAGCCCAGGGATGGGAGGTGTCATTTTAGGGGAAGGCTGGCCTGGGGTGTTGGTAATTGGGGCCCATCTGTACCCTACCATGAAGCATGTGCAGCCAGAAATTTGCCACCACCTCTGTCACTGCATGGTGGAGAAGAAAGGACCAAGGAGGGCAGGACTATAGGTCAGAGTCCAGCGCCAGGGCAGCCTCTTCTGGGCAGGAGGGGAAAGGACAGGGAGCCACAATCCCAATCTGCCAAGATGGTGTGCGTGAATGTGGTGAACAAGGGCCTGGCCCCAAGAAAGTCTAGAAAAGGAGCTGCTGCAAGTGAAGATCAAGAGGCAGTCGTCTCTCAGGCACACCCCAAGCAGGAGTTGAATGAAACAAATAGCTTCTGGGAAAGTGTGGATAAATTCACGGAGATGAATCCTTAACAGGCTGAAATCAAGTCAGAAGTTTTAATCCCGTGGGTTCATCTGAAGTGGCCTGGCCCGGCGTGGCTGGACTTAACAAGCAAGCATCAGCGTGCGGAGGGCAAATGCCAAATTCCAGAGGATTAGCTGTGAGAGGGTGGTAAGGAACGGGGCGCTGACCACTTGTTCAACGAGATTAGCTCTAAGGCTCGGGAGAGAAATGGGGCAGTTGTCAGGAGCCAGAGCTAAGTGCATGTGGGTGTGGGCGTTCCTGGGATAGAACGAGCTTAACGGTGTGTTGATGCACGTGTACCCATGTATGCCTCCCCACCACGGGTGCACAGCACCAGTCCTGGGCATTTGGAAGTGCTCCTTTTAAGTGCTCGCTTACTCCCGGGGCCAGCAGGCTTCTTCATTTGCAGCTCAGGGAGGCTGAGGACCAGCAAAGGTGAGTGTTAATATGAGTAAACCCTACCACTCCTTGAGCCCAGCTCCTCCAGGCCATGGAAGGGCAGACGGAGGTGCGCACACTGGAGACAAGGATGCCTCACTCCTGACTGGGGCTTTGACCAGGTAAGACCAAACATTTGCGGACCAGCAGAGTCACCATCACCATCACCTCACCTGCCACGTGCCGCCCTGCCCAGCGCCGACCCCTGGCAGATTGCTCAGCCCTGCTGTGCCTGCCGTGCTCACGCCAGCTGTCTGCAGGCCCCAGAAATAATTCCATCAGCTCCCATGGAAGGACAGCAGCTGCGGCTCAAGGGCCTCCGGCAGCCCACAGGGGGCTGCTTCCTAGAACTCAGGCCAAATGGTGGAAGGGGGCCAGCTCCCCACTGCCAGTAAACAAGGCGGGCGGGCAAAGGACTCTTCTCTGTTTGAGATCTCAAGTGGGGGGTGGGGAAAGTCATAGCCGGAGGAAAGAACATGTCTTACTGGTTATTAAAGTATCATGAACCTGGGCTGCCTGATAAAATCTAGATTGGGGATAGAAATTGAGCAGGAATACAAAACTTCTACTTTTTCCCCTTTTAAACTAAAAATTAATATACAATGTCTTACAAACAATAATTGAGGGAAAGAAGTGGCTATAAAAGAGTAAATACAGTATGATTCCATTGGCCTGGCACAATGGCTCACGCCTATAATCCTAAGCACTCTGGAAGGCCTAAGGCTGGAGGATTGCTTGAGCTCAGGAGTTCTAGACCAGCCTGAGCCCTGAGCAAGAGTGAGACTCCATCTCTCCTAAAAATAGAAAAAATTAGCCGGGAATGGCGGTGCACGCCTGTAGTCCTAGCTACTCAGGAGGCTGAGGCAGGAGGATCGCTTGAGCCCAGGAGGAGTTTGAAGCTGCAGTGAGCTAGGCTGACACCATGGCATTCTAGCCTGGGTGACATCGAGAGACTCTTGTCTCAAAAAAAAAAAAAAGAATAATTCTTTGCAAAACAAAGATTATAAAAAGCACCTCTACCACTACATAGTTTCAAAAAAAAAAAAAGTACGATTCTATTAATATAATAAAAATAGGCAAAAGCAAATTACACTGTTTGTATCTAGTGGCAAAACCATGAAGAGAAACCAAGGAACTGATGATGATCAGGAAAGTCCAGACGGTGGTTATCTCTGGCAGGGAGGGGACGCTGATTTGGGGGAGTGTCCCATGGTAGGGGGAGCTTCCTGAGGGCTTCAAATCTAGTCTTTTACCTGGGTGAGAGTTACACAGGCATTTGCTTTAAATTGTTCTTTAAACTGCACATGTATTTTCTCCACTTTTCTCTAAGTATTGCATCAAACATTTGAACATTTAAAAAATAACTTAGAATGACGGCATGCCAGTATACAAATATATGTCAAGTATTATTACAACCAAAATACACACACAAAACAAACCAGAAGAGAATAAACACCAGTTTGTGTTGTGGGATGATAGGTGATTTTCCCCCTCCAATTTTCCAAACTTTCTATATAATGTTATATTGCTTTTATAATTAAAACTAAATATTGTGCTTTAAAATCATGCAAGTACTTTTATATTGTTTTTTTTTAAACCGAAACAAGGTGAAAAACATTCCTGCTTCTTTTCAGGAAGTCCCGCCCTTATTGTGCCACCTTCTGGAAGATTTCCTAAAAGGGCCAGGCTTTAGGACAAACCAGTCTCCTGTATTTTGATCTTGAAATTAAAAAGATTTCAGAAGGGCACATGATATTCCCTTTTTTTCCCCTCAAGATGTAAGACTCCTTCAAAGAGGTACCAGATATTTCATCTTGTGCTGAAAATGTGTTTCCAGCTCTCTCTCTCAAAGGAAGCTGCTTTTACCCACCGTTCACTTTAAGCCAAGAATGCTTCTGCCCGATCAAAGGCGGCCTTCCTCCTGTGCCTGCTTCTGCCAGCTGCCTTCTCTCAGACCTGACGCACCTCCGTCACTGGGGCAAACAAGGAGTTTTATCCCAGTCCATAATTCCTGAGCCCGAGAACCAAATCTCATTAGTGCTTGGGGAAATACGTGACTAATGGCACCAGCTTGGATGGGAAAGGCAGCAAGGTGGGTGAGCCACTGTGAGCTTGATCCTGAGATGCCTGGGCGCATGCTTGAAGCACCGTGCCCACCAGGAGGGACAGGCCCGTGGGCCCTCTTAGGAGAATAAAGGAAGGTCCAGGGGTGAAAATGACCAACTTGCCCTCTCCTGGGGCAGTGATGCCACTAGGCTGAGAGAGACTGGATTTCAGGGCCCCGTTGTGGAGAGAAACCCCTGGGAGTGAGTGAGGATGCAGAAGGGGTGTGAGGAGGAAAGGAGAGGACCATGAATGGGGCAGTGCCAAGGGCAGTGGCTCTGCTGTGCCCTGTGACTGTGGGCCATCCTCACTGCTTCAGGCCCGTTGTCTTGGCTGTAAATGGGCGTCAACACAGTCGGTACAAATAAATCTTACAGCAGCCCCATGAGGTAATGAAACATCATTGTCCCATTTTATGGCTGAAGAGGCAATGGGTTGGAAGCATGCCTATTAGACCAGAGCTCCTTGGGAGCCGAGCCTGAGCCTTATTTCGTCCTTCTAAAGGCCTGGCACATATAGGAGGCTCATTAAATGCCGGCAGAAGGTAGACTTGAGCAGGGGAATTGTGAGGATCAAGGAGGCAGTGTGAAAGCGCTGTGCGTTTACAAAGTGCTAGCCCCAGGAACAGGTTATTAGCTACTGGCGATGGGAAGGAAGGCCTCTCAAAAGAGAGCTCTGTGCTGGTCGTGGGTGTCTGGTGCACGGAAGGGGCAGAGGAACAAAGCAGGTAATCTCCGAGATGGAGAAAAGAGAAAGGGCAGAGGTAAGCAGATGTGAGCTGAGAACGGCAGGCAGATGGGCTGCCTTGGGGCCGAGAGGTGAGACGGATGAGGACGCAGCTCCGAGTCAGGGTAGAAGTCAAGGGCGCAGAGCAAGAGGCTGAGGCTCTAAATGAGACGCACGGTGCCTGGGATGCCCTGGCACAGCTGGAGCAGACCCTAGGTAGGGTCATGGGGTAGAAACGTGAGCTGGGGGCTGGTCTCTCTGCTTCTTCATTCACTTGGCATAGGCTACCGGAGCCAGGGGGGCAGCAACGGTGTGAGCCAGGAACAAGGGTGCAGGGGGGTAATTAGGTGGTGCCCCTGGAACAGAAACGGAAGGAGCAGAGCTAAGAAAGGACAAATGCTGGGAGCACCAAGAGTGGCAGCACGGGCAAGCAGAGCAGAGCAGAGAGCCAGTGTGGACAGGTGTCCAGGCAGGGCCCAGCTGTCCGGGACATACCCATGGCTTGTGGAAACCCGATAATAAAAGCTGATTTCACCTCTCTCTAGGAATCATTTAGGTCAGTCAGGAAGTGACAAATGACCCACGCACCCAGGGAAAGGGTAGGGGAAAGCAGAGACCTCACTGAGGACGACATGCGACCAGGAATCTTAACACGTGGCATGTTCTGGAAACTACCACACAACTGGCTTTGGAGGGGAATATGCTAACTTCATTTGACAGATGACAACATGGAGGTAATGACTAGGCAAGATCATACTGCTTCGTGGAAGGAAAGAGTAGAAGTAATTCCAAACAGAAAATAATAAGAATCCAGAGGACTGTGCTAATGGGTTAACATTTAGATTCTCCTGTTTGCTGAAGGTTTGGGAAACATCTCAAACAAATCACTGTGCTCAAGCACTATCAGTTTTACCTACCAAATCTGCATCTATTTCTCCTCGGTCCTCTTTCTCCAAACCCATGGCCTCAGTCCGGGCCCTTATCCTCTACCTGGACTCTGACATCACTACTACAAGGGAACAGCTCATTGGTCTCCTGGCCAATTGCTAAAATGCAAATCGGACCACAGGCAGGAGTAGCATCTACTTACGCAGCACTGTACTAGGTGCCACGTACTGAACCAACTCTCAAGTAGCTTACAAGTTCGTAGTGGAAAGAAATGCATAAACCAACATTTCAACAGGACACCAGGAGTTGGAGGACTGAGTCTCAGAAAAAGTGCCTGGGAAGTGAGCCTTGAAGCCTGTTTAGGAGTTCACTGGGGGCGAGGGAGAAGCCAGGCAAGGGCATTTCAGACAGAAGCCACGTGGTGCGAGCTAGCTCGGTGTACTCCGATGCCTGGTGTATTTGATGCATGAAGGTGGCAAGTGGGCAGGGGCTGAATCCTCCATGTCCCGGTGGGACACGCCAGGCCGAGAGTGTGGACGAGCTACTGTGTGCAGTGGCAAGGCTCACTGGTGTCTTCAGCAAAGAAATGGAATCAATAGATTTGCATTTTATGTAAAAAATAAAAGCATAAACTACTAGAAGAAAACACAGAAGAATATGTTTATAAACTTTGGTTGAATTAGGCTTTTCTTAGCATAATCCAAAGCCGGAAACCATAAAAAATAAGATTGATTTAGATATGGTCATATAATAGTGAAAAACTGATACGGCAAAAGATACCACAAATCACTTTTAATAAAGACAAATAAAAACCCGTTTGACATGTTTGCAACATGTAACCAAGGATTAATATCCGTAATATGTAAGAGCACTTTTAAATCTTAAGAAAGACAAATACTGCCATAGAAAAAACAAGCAAAGGATATGAATAGGCAACCCACAGGAGGAGGGCGACATAAACAGCTAATAAGCAAATGAAAAGATGTTCACCTTTATTAATAATTAAAGAAATGCAAATCAGAACAATGAGATTACATTTTTCAACATTCATAATGGCACAGATAAAAGAGACAATGCCCAGAGCGAGTGAGAGAAGCATGCACTCTTACACACTGTCAACAGGAGTTCAAGTTGGCACAATCTTACCAGAAGGAAATCTGAACATCTACACGAAAACTTAAACTGTGCATTTCATGTCTAAGAATTTCTTCTAAATAAATAACTGGACTGTTGTACAAAGATGTATTATGAGGGTATTCTGCTGCATTGTTTTTTATAATGGCAAATATTTTGAGACCAAGCTTCAGGTTTGACAATAGGAAGACTATTTAAATAAATAATGGTATATTCAATAGAGGGCTACACAGCCATCGAAAAAGATTACGTAGATCTCTAAATACTGACATGAAGGTTATCCATGATACAGCACTAAGTGAAGAAAACAGGTTACAGAATAGAACCCATGGTATACGTATCTATTTGTGTATTTATGTGAGATTTCATGTATATGTGAATATGAAATCTCACATATATAAATGAACTTTTGCATAAAACACCGGGAAGGTTATTCACCAAACTATTAACCGCAGTTGTCCCAGAAAAGGGGAAGTGCAGTAGGACTCAATCTCTTGGTCCCATTTCATTTTTAAAATACTGTTACAAGGGCCAGGCGTGGTGGCTCACACCTGCAATCCTAGCACTCTGGGAGGCCACGGCGGGCGGATCGCTCAAGGTCAGGAGTTCGAAACCAGCCTGACAAAGAGTGAGACCTTGTCTCTACTATAAATAGAAATAAATTAATTAGCCAACTAAAAATATAGAGAAAAAATTAGCCAGGCATGGTGGCACATGCCTGTAGTCCCAGCTACTTGGGAGGCTGAGGCAGTAGGATCGCTTGATCCCAGGAGTTTGAGGTTGCTGTGAGCTAAGCTGATGCCACGGCACTCACTCTAGCCTGGGCAACAGAGTGAGACTCTGTCTCAAAAAAAAAAAATACTGTTACAAGAAAGTGGCTGTGGAAAGCAGGAGTACATGCTGAGGACATTTGTGCCAGGGCAGGCAAATGCACTAGCAAGCTAGCAGCTCTTGAACATTTATTTAACAAACATTAATCTGCACATCT
>CAUYMX010064184.1:0-11016 GCA_963573855.1 Lepilemur septentrionalis
AAAGCTCAGCCTTCCACCCAGCTGAGCTCTCAGCTGAAAGCTGTGTTAGTGAGTCGATCCTCCAGCAGAGTAGCCCCAGCTGATACAATGTGCAGCAGAGATGAGCTGTGCCCACCAGACCCTGCTCCAAATGCAGATTTCTGAGCAAAGTAAGTGTTGCTGTTTTAAGCCATAAGTTTTGGAGGGGTTTTTAATGCAACAATAGAATAGGACAGGACAGAGCAGGATGGCACTCAACGACGACACAGTAACAATAGGCTAGAATATGTACGTCACCCACAACACACTCTCTCAGGCTCTCCTTTTCACTAACAGACTCTCTACAATAATGTGTCCACCTAGAAAACTACATTTCCCAACCGCCCCTGAGGAGACAGTTGGCCAACGAGACATAAGTAGAAGTTTCTGAGTGGGACTTCTGGGAAAGATTGTTGAAAGGGTTCTTTACCTGGAAGTTGCCATTTGGTCTTTCCTCTTTCTCCTTTTTCTGGTCATGGACTTGGATGTGATGGATGGGCTTCAGTAATCATCTTGTGACCATGAGAGGACTTAAAAACAGAAGCTGTGGTCTACGGATGACAGAAAAAAAAGGAACAAGAGCCTGGGACTGATGATTTTGTGGGGCTATCAAACCAGTCCCAGAATATCTCCAAACAATGAAAGGAGGAGTGAGTGGGAGGAAACAAATCACTAATCTCTCTTTTTTTTCTTCTTCTTCTTTGTTTGAGATAGAGTCTCACTCTGTTGCCCAGGCTAGAGTGCTGTGGCATCAGCCTAGCTCATAGCAACCTCAAACTCCTGGGCTCAAGCGATCCTCTTGCCTTAGCCTCCCAAGTAGCTGGGATTACAGGCATGCACCACCATGCCTGGCTAATTTTTTCTATATGTATTTTTAGTTGGCCAATTAATTTCTTTCTATTTTTAGTAGAGACAGGGTCTCACTCTTGCTCAGGCTGGTTTCGAACTCCTGACCTTGAGCGATCTACCCACCTCGGCCTCCCAGAGTGCTAGGATTACAGGCGTGAGCCACCGCACCTGGCCTAAATCACTAATCTCTTTGAACCACTATTATTTTGGGTCTTTGAGTAGCAGCCCAATGTCAACTTAACTAATATAGAGGCATACTAAGTGAAGTTGTCAGAAAGGAGGTCACTCTAAGAGTTCTATTGAATGTTAGGTAATACTGACCACATAAGATTTGTTTCAGTATCTTCAAACATTTAAGATCAACTACTTGGCTATGCACCAGGTAACTTTTTACATGTATTATCTCATTTAATAATGAAACAGCTCTGAGAGTATTAACAAGGGTACTTTTAGCTCCTATTTTATATCATGGGCAACTGAGAACCAAAGAGATGTGGAGAACTGACTCACATTACAAAGCTAAGCAACAGAGTTGGCTCTAATTCCATTGTGCCAAGTCAGAAATTGTAGCTGTTTGGTGGGAGGTGGCATAGTATAGCATTAAAGGATGAAGGATCTGTGGTCACGGGGCCTTGGATTTAAGTCTGTCACATGATAGTGCTTTGATCGCAGGCAAGCCACAAAGGTTCTTGGTCTCCTCATTGCTCCAGGGGAAGCTGACAGTGTCTGCCTTATAAGGATGCCGTGAGGATTGAACGGGACAACGCCTGCCTGTGTGTAACACTGCGTTTTCCCTAAACAGCCGCAGCAATACTTTCAACCCTCATGGTTGTCTCACGACATGATTCTGATGCTCTTCCCATCAAGAGATGAACTCTGTGTTCCATCCTCCGAAATCTGGACTCAAGGGTATGGTGGAAATGACACTATGTGACATCTAGGGCTAGATCATAAAAGGTGATATAGTTTCTTCCTGGTCCTCTTGTCCTGCTTGCTTTTGAGTCCAGATATTAGAGGATGGAACACAAAGCTCATCCGCTGTTCCTTCACTATCACTTTAAGAGGGTCTTAAGAGAGGAGGAAGACAAATGCTTATGCTCCATTCCTGTCTACCGTTGGCCCATTTTTGAAATTTCTACTTTGGATTAATTTTCCTGGTTTTAGAACACGTCCTGGTCTCAGCCAGGCCGAAGGATGGGAAGTGATCTGGTGTTTCTTTCAACTGATGTTCTTTGAAGGCTGGTTCACTTCAGGAAAGGGGTTGGCGGAGGGTCGGAGGGCAGCGGTGGCTGGTGGCTGTCTTGGCTGTTCTCCAGCTGTCCCAGGGGACTGTCGGGCCCCAACTCCCAAGTCCCAGCCCCCAGAGCCAAGCCGCTCTTACCAGCGGCGTCCAATGGGGTGCAAGTCCAGCCATGGCCTGCTGTTACCTAAGCCTGCCCGTGGGTGGTCTTATTTCCTTCCACAAGTATTAAGAGCTTATTTTAAAATGTCCTGTTGGTCAAACTTGATGAAACAAGCCCTGGTGAGCGCAAATTTGTGCACGTGACCCCATTTCCAGCGACATGTAAGCTCTGCTCAAGGAGAGCACCCCGCGGGCACGCCCTGTCTTCAAATCTCCCGTCGGTGGCACTTCTGTCCAGGTGGGTTTCCCTGGAGAGCCCAGCTGGGAGCACAGCTTGGGAGAGCTCAGATCCCTCCTCCTGCGCCCTGAAGAGTCCCTCTAAACGCCCCCGCCCTGCGTTGGGACTGCAGCCGGTTCTTGGCCGCCTTTCCGGGCCATTCAGCTGCCCATTGTCTCTCGCAGCCACACTCCAGTCTCTCGAGCTGTGCCCGTTTCCAGCAACTCTGAGCAGGGTCACCAATTAAAGTAGGAAACAAAAAGTTTCCCGAGCCAACGTGGCCTCCGGCTGTCCCCGCTTCCTGTCGCTGTTTGTGTGCGCGTTTCCCGCCCGCCTCACCCGCTCGCTCGCAGCGGTCTCCGTGTGTGTCCTCCTCCACGTCTTCATTATTCCTCATTAGCTCTGCTTTCCTCTCTCCTCTCTGCCCTTTTACATGTCTGTTATTTCCAACCCTTTGGCCACGGAAAATGAGGGGTGCCCCTTTCCTGTCGCCTGGGGAGTCACTCCTCCCTCGGCATCTCAGAGCAGCCCTGTCACCTGCGGAGCCGAGCGATGGCACTCGGCCACTTCTCCCCACAATGGGAGCTCTCAGAGCCGGGCGGCGAGGCCTGGGCCAGGTGCCAACATGCCACAGAGAGGAGCTCGGCCGCGCAGAGGGAGAGTGAGCCTGGCAATCAGACCCTCGCAGAGCCGCCACCGACTTGCTGTGGGGTCTGGAGCAAGTCACTTGACCTCTGCTTAGCTCCTCGTCCCGAGAGGAAGTCGGGATGGCCTCCCTGGGGATGCGGGAGGAATCGCCAATGAGGGCAGGACGTCTCCTGGCCCAGCCGCGCAGACCCGTGGCCAGCTTTGTGGATGGGTGGCTTTGTGCAGGCTCTCAGACACGCACAGAGACATATACGTGCACATGCACAGACACACACTCGGCATACACATATTCATGCGTGCACAAACATGTACTCGTAGACAAGAACATAATTGCACACACACAGACGTACAGACAGGCACTCACACAAGCACACTCGAACTCACTGGCACAAACATCCACATGTAGACACACACAAACACGTGCACGCTCAGGCAGCTAAATATCCCCACACCCACACAAACACACGTACACACAGACATATGCACCTTTGTATACCCAGATATACACACACATTCACAGACCTCACAAAAATATGCACATATACATGCACAGAAACACACACACATACACACTTACCTACAGATGCATGGTCACCACACCGTGAACATACACAGAAATGTGTGTATATGAGTGGAATTTCCAGTGAAATAAACATAAAACAAAATTTCAACTGCTCTTCATAAAAAGAAAACAAACAGCGTGAAAGCTTTTCAGTCCCGAGATTTCACACACTCTCCCCTCATTCAGTGATCAACAGTCAATGGCCTGTGTGTGCTAGTCACCGGGCCAGCCACAGCTAGGGATATGACAAAACAGCTGATGTGTCCCCATCCTTGAGGGACTTACAGGCTGTTCCTGTAACAACCGACGACCAAGGGCAACGATGTGTTAACAGGCTCTGGTGGACAGCTATGGAGGCGTCCAGCTATGGCACAAAAGATGGAAGGATGCATCCCGCCAGAGGTGGAGAATCAAGGAAGGCAGCACGGAGGAGGGGGCTATTGATCTGGCTGCCCCCCCCAGGTGAAGCAGGGTTCCTGTAGTGCCCTTGGCGTCATCTAGCTGGGCCTGGGTTCAGAGCCACAGGCAACAGCTCTGACTTAAGAAATGCAAGTGGAGCGCGTGTGGTGAAGAGGGAGGAGTGCCACCAAACCATTCTCTCTGAAGACATGGCTCTGAGTGCCTGTGGTGGCCATAGTGGGCCGGTGGGTTCTCAGCTGTATATGGGGCCACAGCACAGCATCAAAGCTGACAAGCCAGAGCTGCCACAACGCGGGGCATCTAGACTTACTCCATGCTCCTAGCGGACTCCTTGCACATTTTCCTTCTGTAGTGACAGACTGTATTTTTCAAAAACTGCTGCACCGTATTTCTGGTCCCACATGGTCTTCCAGAACCTTGCCTCTCCCCAGTCAAGAGGTGGTGTTTCTTTTCCTTCCCTTGCACCTGGGTGTGGCTTTTGACTACCTTAATGGATGGAATGTGTGACCTTGAGGCTAGGTCATAAAAGCTGATAGGGTTTCCCGAAGGCTCTCTTTGGAACAAGTGTCTTGGGAGCACAGTGCTCACGCGTGGGAAGTCCAGCTGCCCTGGAGCTGCTGTGCTGGAGAGACCACGTGGAGGGACCCCACAAGGAGAGAGGGAGGCTCGGCTGTGGAGGGGCCATTTGTACCTCCCCATGTCAGGCACCAGCCAGGAGAAAAGGGCCTTCTGGTGACTCTGGCCCAGCCTTTGGGCTGCCCAGCTAATGCTGAGTAGAGCAGAGACTCACTCTTCCTGCCCAGCCCTACCCAAATATCATATTTAGGAACCAAACAAATATTGCCGTTGGCTTAAGCCACTAAGTTTTGTGGAGGTTTGCTACCCAGCAATAGACAATTGGAGAATCATTTCCAGGAAAATTTGGTCACATTTGTCCTTAAAGAGTGAAACAAACCTTGAAAAACCCTGGCTACTTTCGGAGGTCTTATTGAAACAGGCAAAGCCTTCATGTGTGGACTTTAAAAAAAATTGTACTCCTGCTGAAAACACTGGAGAAGAAAGATTCAAGCATCCAAAGTGCCTCTTCATATGCACGTGGCCTTACATAAATTTGTGATCATACAAAACCCCTGCTGTCCAGCCGTCTTGTAAACTTGGCTTCTTTTCTGCCAGGTGTACGGGACACACCACAACGCATAAAACAGTATATTCCCTGGGCTTAGGCAGTCTAATGAAATGAGAAGGCATGATCCTTGGCATGTTTGAAATTAGTCTTTGTTTTATTTTTATTTTTACTTTTTGAGACAGGGTCTCGCTCTGTTGCCTGGGCTACAGTGCAATGAAATCATCTTAGCTCACCACAACTTTACACTCCTGGACTCAAACGATCCTCCCAAGTAGCTGGGACTACAGGTATGCACCACCACATCCAGCTAGTTTTTCTATTTTTTGTAGAGATGGGTCTTGCTGTTGCTCAGGCTGATGTCGAACTCCTGAGCCCAAGTGATTCTCCCGCCTCAGCCTTCCAAAGTGCTAGGATTACAGATGTAAGCCACTGCCTCAGCCAAAATTAGTCTTTGAATCCACATGGGTCACTCTTCAAGGCAGCCTGACCTCCCACACTGGCAAAGGAGATAGCCCCTTACAGCCAGGGATATCTAGAACCAGGAGCCACCTGTCCCACCTGCTCCGTGATGTGCATGAAATAACTGGAATGTGAATAGACCTGCCTTCTCATCAACAGGGAAGGTTAAGAGACAGAGAGAGAGGACATTTTGACTTAAAAATATGTGTTTAAGAACATTTCCAATCCTTCGAGGATGAGAATTTTTATAAAATACAGTAACAGTGAATTACTAGGAAAATGAGATAAAAATAGACATTAAAATTCAAGCCTATATTTATTATTAGGTTTAGGAGACCTGAAGTTACTCTGTCCAGTTGGTATCTGCACCTGTCTCCCCGTGGACCAGCACAAGCCCTCGGTGCACCAGCTCAGGCACCACGACAACTCTCTGGCTAGCACAGTCCAGAGAGCAGACAGAAGCTACTTTTAGGAAGACAGGTTTGGAAAGGGAAAGGAGGAAAGGAAAAAGACACAAAGTATGTGGGACTGGTGTGTAAGAAGAAAGAGAAGTGGACTGTCTTTGGTGGGAGAAGCTCCAAGACTGAGGAAGTTAGGGTTCAATAGAAACTGATTTTTGTCTACTTTTTGTTTTTTAGCCTGAGGTTGATCTTAAGATCGCAGACATGTCTCCATTCAAGAGATGGTGGGCAGAGCGTGAGCATTTATAACACTGGCATTCTGGCAGAGATTGGCATCAGGGCTCCCTCAATTAAAAGCAAATTCTATTTGCATCAGAGATGCACAGTAGGCTCCAAAAAGCCTGGGATGCACCCCAGATATGTGGCTTAGAGCATAGTCCTCACCCCATGGCGCTCTTCTTGGGAATCTGAAGCCTACATCTGAGCCATGGAGTTGCAGGATTTCCGAGGATGTTTCAGCATGCGCGTGTGCGTGTGCGTGTGCAAGTGGCATGTACCAGCCCAGTGTCTACCAACCAACTTCCATGGCGGCATGCCACCTGCGCCACGGTGGACAGGTACATCGCTTCCTCCTTGGGTAGTGTCTGTTCTAACATGTGCCATCCAGGATGCCTTGAATCTCCACGTGCAGAACTGGCCGCTGCCTCACTGAGTTGGGAGTTGGCAGAATAGCTCCTGGTTGACAGGATGGGCTGTGCGGAAAGACAGAAGCACGTAAATCACACCAGACCTCGGCCACATTTGCACGTAGGTTACTTAAAAAATTTCAATTATACTGCATTTTAGAGTTTTCATTATTAAAGTCATTTTCACCCCTCTTGCACACTGATGTGCTTTCTTGGGTGGAAGCAGAAAGCATAGTCTTATAATCGTGCGCGTCATTCGCCTCTCTCGTCTTTATCGCATGGCATCTCCTGCAACTCTTCTTGATGCATCGTTACTACTCATAGCAATTGGGGTTATTATGGAGTTTTAAATCCCCAAATATTTGGGAGGAACCTTTGTAAAAATCTTGTATGATAACTATATCAGTTTAATAAAATATGCACATGCCCAGCTGTTTCACTTTTGTCATTTACACCAAAGAAATATTTGTACATATGCATATGCATAGGAAATGTGTGAAAGAAAGTACATTATGGCAACTTCTGGAATAATATGAATTTAGAAACCACTTAAACACCCATCAAAAGGGGAAAGGACAAATAAACTAAGGTTCATTCGTACAATGAAACACTCTACAGTGGTTATAAAGGACGGGGCAGGTCTGCAACCAGGAGTGTGGAAAGGTCTCAAGACGCATTTCCAGATCACATAAACATCATGATATCACCTCTGAATGGGAACCCCTGTAAAGTACAACACACCACTCTATGTTTTCTGAGAGGGTACACTTCACAGAAAATAATTGGTAAGGCCACATCCAACGTGATGACAGTAGTTCCTTTAGGAAAGAGAAGAAATGAAATGGTAGTAGTCAAAAGAGATTGTTAGTGTTATTTGTCATGCTTGCATTTTTTTGGGGGGGATTACTCATGTCTTATTTACGTAGTTACAAAATAATGTCGGAAATCCGAGTATGCCGATGAGCATGGATAGCACTCATGGCCATGCCTGTCACAATAAAGGTCATATAAAGATAGAGGACAGGGATAAAGCCACTCACAGGGTAGTGCCCAAGGTCAGGGGCTGTGACTCTCCAATAGCCAGTGTCTAGCTTGGCTCTGCCCCACCTCTAGCCTGGGCTGTGACAGCCCTTGGAGGTTACCTGGTCTTGCCACCAGCCTGGGGGTAAGGAGGTTAAGAGAATGAACTCCAAAGCCAAGCAGTCCAGCTTCAGACCCTTCGGATTCTCTCCAGCTACTTGACTCTGGGGGAAATTATTCAACCTCTCAGTGCTTTAGCTACCTTCAGTGTAAAATGGGCTTAGGAATATGGACGTGTTCTTAGGATCAAATTAATTGATATGACAAAACTGTTAGAATGGTGCCTGCTACAGAAAAATCTCCCACATAAATATTATCTATTATTATTAATATTCAAAAGCTTTTTTGTCCCCCTCCCAGAAGAGTCTCCAGGGACTGAGATGTTTAACCTTTATCAAGATCAAGCCAGTGTTTGCGGTCTCTGATGGCTGGGAGTTTTCAGTTCTCCAAAGCCTCTTTGTTCATTTCAGATCTTGATAAGAATTATGTGAAAATTTGACAGACCATCGAATGGAACATCTCATTGTGCAAATGGAGAAACTGAGGCACAGAGAGGCGAGTCATGTGGCTGGTCCTACCAGGAAGTTAGCAGAAGAGCTGGCTCTGGACCTCCTGCTGCCTCCGGACAGTGCTCTCCCGGTGAACACCACACGCACCCCTGGCAGGAGGAAGGGAAGGTGGAATTGGCTTGTGGGAGAACAGAATTGGAATTTTTCTCAAAAGACTGACGTATGGCCCTTTGGAAAATGGGCAAAATACTCCTGCAGCTCTGGCAACGTTTTCTATTCTATGGAGTCCTTGGTTTCAGCCGTGGGAATGGTACAGAGGGTTTGACCCTGTGGAGGGCCTTGGAGTGGACACCACGGAGCAGGGACGGCGGCGCGCACGTGGCCCCAGGGACGGACAGGAGGCGCCTCCCTCTGCAGGAGGCTGGGAGATTGAGATGAGCCCTCGCACGCAGCTGCCGCTCCCTCCGATGGAAGCAGCCGCCTCTCTCTTCTTCAATATTGACCTGCAAAGAAAAAAAATCCATCTTAACTCTTTGTCAGTGGATAATGAAGCCGTTTATTTAATATTATTTGGATAACAAGCCTCCACATGAACGGGATTCGAATGTCAGTTGTCTTAGGGGAAAAAAGATTTATTGGTTGGTAAATATTGAGAAAGAAAAGCCGATAAAGAACAGTTTCAGCTGCGGCTTCTGCCCAGAGCAGGAGAACAGGCCTGTGTTGTATTTTGGGGCCCTGGGAAGGCAAAAAATTGTGAATGTCTTTCTTTGTTGGTGGGTGTAAAAGTGGAACTCGCTACAAATAATTTCTTATTTCTCTTCGCATAGATTTTAAATTATGTAGCTTCCCTACCTTCTTAAGTATTAAAGCGGTCTTGTTTAAGGAAAAGGCACTTAAATAATGAAGCTTATGTATCTTGTTTTCAGACATCAATATGTGGCTTTGAGTGGCACAAAGAGATAAAGGAACGTGGATTCAGAGCTCGCCGGGGTGGCTGGCAATTCCAATTCGACCCCAGACTGCAAATGGACACAAAACTGTTGCGACTTTTGTTGACGAGAAGGCTGGGTAAGCACGGGATGTTGGGAAATTGTCTTTTCTTCTTGCAGTTCTTGTGTTTCCGAACATTTAATCCTACTGTTCTCTTCTGTAGTAAAGGTCTCTTTAGCAAAGAACCTCTTTGCTGAAGCTGCCGGGGGCGGCACAGCAGCCGGATTCAGCGGCACAGGGCCGGGAATGCGAGGAAAGACTGCCACCTCGTGGCCAGCCCGGCGAACGTCCAGGCTGCGGAGAGCCGGGCCGAGGAGAGGAAGTGATGCTGTGAGCTGGACACTCTGGATGCGTTTAGAAAACGTCAAGAGAATAGCTGAGTGCCCTCCAGAGTAGGCTGCAGTGACTCTGCTGTGTGTACATTGTCATCCTGAGCCAAGCACACGCTTCCCACACACTCTGAAGGCTGAGTGAAAATGAGGTAGAAACGCGGGGAAAGCAAGCCCAGGGCTAAAACAAAGAGATGAACACAGATCTATTAATAGTCAATGTCTCCTGTGCCTGGCAGAGAGCCCGGGGGGTAGAACTCCCAGGCTGAGGAAAGGAGACAGTAACTTGTACCAAAGTAACAAAGTCGCCCCTGGTCTCCTCCAACAGACATCTGGTCAACCCCTCAGAGGGAGCCAGATCTGAGCAGGCAAGATCCATGGACCCATAATAGCTTTATTTTTTCACAATTAAATCAAATCAGGTTGTAAAAGTAAAAGTATTATAAAAAGAAGAAAACAAAACAATGTAGAAATGTACAAAGAAGAAAATAAAAGACAGGAAGCCTCACCACCTTATTCACTGTTAACCCTCAGGTGGCCAAACCTTCAGACATCTTGCTACAAATGAATCCAAATGGAAATTAAAAATGCTCTTTGATATAAGTGCAGCCAGACTTTGTACTCTATTCAGTAACTTGCTTTTTCATTCAACACCATGTCAGAGGCATCTTTCTGGGTCAATAAATATAAGTTGGCATTACCATTTTTATCAATTACATAACCGCTAATAATATATTATATTGATTTGATACCTGCTATGTGTCAAGCACTGTACTAAATGCTTTACATAGGTGATCTTACATAATCTCACAGCAACTCTACAAGGCATGGTTTGTATTATGCAGACGAGGAGACTGAGGTACAAGGACATTAATCAGCACTGTCAGGACATCTGACTTCAGAGCCACTAGGCTAAATATGTGCTGTAATTTACTCAGCAGTTTTCCAATGATTGACATTGTTTCCAACTTTTCTGGTATAAAAAGTAAGGCTGGGGCCGGGCGCGGTGGCTCATGCCTGTTATCCTAGCTCTCTGGGAGGCCGAGGTGGGTGGATCACTTGAGGTCAGCAGTTCAAAACCAGCCTGAGCAAGAGCGAGACCCCGTCTCTACTATAAATAGAAAGAAATTAATTGGCCAGCTAAAAATGTATAGAAAAAATTAGCCAGGCATAGTGGCGCATGCCTGTAGTCCCAGCTACTCGGGAGGCTGAGGCAGGAGGATTGCTTGAGCCCAGACGTTTGAGGTTGCTGTGAGCTAGGCTGATGCCACGGCACTCTAGCCTGGGCAACAGAGTGAGACTCTGTCTCAAAAAAAAAAA
>CAUYMX010064185.1:0-26544 GCA_963573855.1 Lepilemur septentrionalis
TCCTATATTACAGTCTCTTAACTCTGTAGGATTAATCTACCTGAAATCCAACTTTGTAGTATTAGGTGGAAATTTAGTTTTATTTTTCTCCATAGAGTGATCTAGTTTTTGAAAACTATTTATTAGACAATCTGTCCTTTCTTCATTAATTTGGGCTGGGATGATTTCTGTGAAACACTCTGCATGACCAAATGCTGGCTGCCTAATATATAAAATGTTATTATAACACTTAATTCTGTACGCTTTTCTCTAAGCAGACCATTGAGTTCTTTTGGGCAGATGTACACCCAAAGCTTTCATGTATAATCACCTAATCTCAAGTTTATGTGGGCATTTCTTTCACCAAGCTCACATGGGAGAATAATCTCAAAGCAAATATTCATTTTGCTGTCTCACTCACTCTCAGAGACTGGTCTACTTGTGAAGGGCAAACTTAAACAGGTCCTAGTTTAGCCCTGTCCTTGGATTCGATTTCTGAGAATTGGCCTTCAGTTTTTCCTGTACCAAAACTTTCCTGGGAAGCCCACCTTAAATTTCTATTATTCTAGCTGCCATTGCTTCTTCCTTCTGAGTCTCCACCTCACAGGGATTTTATTTATTCAACAAATTTTGAGCAACTGATATGCACTCAGCAAAGTACAAAGTACTAGTTAAACTGTGTCATCAATACAGTGAACCTCAGTGAACTACACAGACAGAGGCTCTCATCCAATGGACCTAACAGTGAGGAAGAAGGTAATTAAGCAAATAATCAAGTATGTCTATAAACTGTGAACTATGGCTGGGAAGAAAATCAGTAAGGTACCATGTGAGAATATAGTGGGGTAGGTGGAAGCCTCACTTAGGTTAGAAGCTTCAGAGACATTTTTAAAGTAGTGAAATTTAAGACGTGAGCTGAGAGCTGAGAAGCTATCTAGACAGTGAAGCCACGTGCGAAGGCCCTTCGGAGGGAAAGAGAGCGGCCGCAAGTGTGAAACCTGACACAGCCTAATGGCTGCCGGCGAGGTTTTATATTGCATTGCAGGGCCACGGTTTGAGGTAATTAGAATTGAAACGATTTAAATATTTCTAAAAGGAAATTCTCACCATGCCCAGGATTCCATGGTATTTCAGAAGACACCTGTTAAGTAAATTTTAAAAACATTTCTCAGAGAGTTGGGGGGGGCGGGGCCGCGAGCGGCAAAGAGGAGGATGAGGCCGCGGTGCCCCGGCCAGCAGTGCGGCTGGAGCGGGGCCCTGAGCTATTCCTGAAGTCGTGGGCTGGCCAGGACACCGGGGACCCCCGAGTCCGGCATGGACAACTGGAAGCCCAGCCCCCTCATCAAGCCCTTTGGGGCTCGGCGGAAGCGGAGCTGGCATCTTACCCGGAGCATAAACCCGCAAACCAGCGGGCCCTGAGGAGATCCTGTCAGGCAGGGGCTGTGCTTTTCCTGCTGGTGACTGCCACTGTCAACGTTAAGTTGATCTTGGACACTCGCCGAGCAGTCAGCGGAGCCAATGAAGACCCAGAGTCAGAGCAAGACCGTGACGAGGCTCTGGGCCACCAGGGGCGCCCAGGCACAGAGGCGGCCGTCCCCGGCAGGTCCAGGACGAGGAGACGTACTCGAGCTGCCGCAAACAATACGCGGCAGTAGATGGCACCACGGTGCTGCAGGACGACGCCCGGGAGCAGAGTCGGAGCATTCATGTCATCCTCCGCAACGAGGCCACAAGCCATGTGGTGATAAACAGTGTGTTTGACACGGGCTCACCTCAGGAGGATGAGGCCTTGGGACTATTTCTCGACATGACGCCTAGAGGAGGGCTCGTCTGCGCGGGCAGAATGAGGGATCCGTCCACCTTAAAGACACAGCCAAGGCTCTGCTGAGGAGCCTGGGCAGCCAGACCGGCCCTTCCCCGGGACGGAGGTACTCCTGGGCCTTCGTGGGATAAAAAGGATGTCGTATCCACTGGGAGAAATGTTCTACGTCACCTACCCTCTCCTCCTGGGCGTCTCCAGTCCTGTGGAAGACAGATGTGCCGCCAGGTTCAGATGAAGAGGCAGAGTGCCACTGGGCGGGCCCAGAGCCGAGCCATCGTCGCAGGAGCTTCTGCAGCAAAGTTAAGGGCTATGGGAGTGTGTGCGGCTGCAAGGACCCCACACCCATTGCATTCAGCCCTGACCTACTCCCAGACAACAAGGTCCTCAACATGCCTGTAGCTGTCGTTGTGGGGAACCGACACAACTACCTGTACAGGATGCTGTGCTCTTTATTCTCAGCCCAAGTAGAGGTGGGCATGGGGGGGTGGGGGGGTAGAAGAGATAACAATATTTGGTGGCAGAGATGGCAATGGTGGTGGTAGGGATGGTGTATGGAAGAAAAGATATTCACGAAGGGAACCAAAAAGAAATAGATATGCTTGAGGAGAACCAGGAGAGGTGAATACAGAAGAGTGTAGAATATTTCAAGAAGGAGCATGTGATCAATAGTGTCAATGCAGAAATGGTACAATGAAAATAAGGAGGGGCAGTATCAATTAACTTTGGCAATTGGCACATTTATATCCTTTATGTGAGCAGCATTTTAGGAATAGTAATTGGTAGCAGAAAGACAAGCGGGTTGAGGAGTGAATAGGAACAAGGAAGAAGAGACGCTGAATATAGATTACTTCTGGAGAATTTTGGATGAATGGGGGAAAAAAGAGATTAATTCTATTTATATCCACCTCAATTCTTCTTGGTCCCCATGCCCATGAATCTTCATTATTTTTAACAGGACTATTATAATAATCACTGCCCTCTAGGGATGAAAGAAAGAAAAAGAAGAAGACTTTCACTAGTAATGGCAACATAACGACAATTGCAACGATAATATTTAATTCCCAGAGCAACCCACTTATGTAGGTTCTATTTTTATTCAAATTTTTTGTAGGTGAACAAACTGAGACTGAAAGTGGCAAAGTGATTTGATCAAAGTCACACAGCTTGTAATATAGAAATGATTGCTGTGCACCTTGAGGTCAAACTTTGTGTAACCCAGAGTCAGCCTGGTTCATTCTACCTCTCAGGAATAAGATTGCCTTGAAGGTTCAGGAATTTTCCTTTTTCAGAAAGACCTCTACTGAATTTTTAGTCTTGATTTTGTGTTACAAAGTTGTTCTTTCCTGTCTGGTCTATACTAGCTCAGATGAGGACCTCAACCCTTTGTCTTTAACTTTAACCAAAAAGAACCCCATTCCACATGTGTTGAAAGGACACACTTTACAGAAAACTTGCTTAGATGGAGAGCAGGAAGTGATATCATAACAAAGAAAACAACTTTGTATTTGATATTTTGGGTTTTTTAAAATTCTTTGGACAATTCAGCCAGTTTAAGCTCTGCCTTTTCTCCATGTTGTTTGATTCCATCATCTCTCTCTTTCTCCTCTCATTGCTACTTTTAAGACCCCAAATTCTGGCTTATTATCTTTTTTCTACAGAAAAAAGTAATTTTGCTCTAGCATTTTCATTAAATCTTCTTCAATCCTCTTTCCCTGGTGTTTTTCCTTCTAATTCCAAGTAACTTAAAGTCACATATCTTTATTTATTTTCCTAAGTAAGGAAAGTTTCTTTTCTAAAAAGAACTTTATTTTCAGTGAATAAAATATACTTTTTTAATTCAGTTATACATGTAAAAGGTTTTGGTCATGCATCTTTTTATATAGAATCACAATTGATTAAATCAGTTGTTTTTGCTGACTATAGCCCTATATAAGGCTTCATAATCACAAATGTGACCTAAAAATAGCTAAAGCAAAGTTGGTAAACTGCCAAAATTCATGGTTAACAATTTAATTATTTCTCTAATTGAATATATGTTTAATGACATTTCCAATTTATGATTTAGTACAAACATGAACTTTGTGAGAACCCACATATCTAGAATTTGAATAAAAATATACTTAATATAAGCTACAGTATATGAAAGCAAGAATTAAAACAATACTAAAAGAAAAAGGGAGTCTTTAAGCAAATAATAGTATTCTCTTATGTTGATGATTCCATTTGCCATCATATACATAAGAAATAGGAGTGACCATGAATATACTCTCTGTCTCCATGAGATCAATTGTTTTAAAATTTAGCTCCCACATATAAGTGAGAACATGTGAAATTTGTCTTTATGGGCTTGGCTTATTTCACTCAACATGGAGTGAAAAAAATGACAATTTACCTTCAAGGTCAGTTGGAATCTACATGAAGTCTAGAACCATTTATTCGTTACTGGACCTCCAGGGCTTGAGGAGAGCCTGGCTGATACTAGCCATTGTGTAAATGTCTATTGAGTGGCTAAGGTTTAGTTCTTATATAAAAACTAAATTTTTGGATTTGAGATCATTTTGACCCAATAATTCTCGCACTTCTCCAATAATTTTAAGTTAAGTTCAGATGGCATGGAAGTCAGGAAAGACGTTTAACAGCTTCAGTGAATGAAATTAAAGTAACATCTATATCACTATAATATTTAATTTGGATAGTATAACAATTATAATATGTCAAAACAGACAAAGAGGAATTAATATATGAAATCGATCTCCAGAGAGGAAGAATCTGTTAATGTTTACTGCATTATGCTGTGTTTATGTTTTATCAATGTCATCTCATTTAATCTTTTGCAACATAGGTAGGTGTGGCAGGCAAAATAATGCAAACCCTTCAGCTCCAAAAGATATCCACATCCTAATCTCCTGAACTTGTGAATATGTTACTTTACATAGTCAAAATATTCATATTCAAAAATATATTTTGAAGATGCAATTAAGTTAAGGATCTCGAGATGGGGAGGCAGTTCTAATCCATTCACTCAAATCCTTAAAAGTCGAGAAACTTTCCTGGTTGTAGTCAGTTAAGGAAAGGTGCAGTGTTGCTGAATTTGAAGAGGAAGGAATATATCCAGGATCTAAAGATCCAATGGTATTTAGAAGCAGAAAAGGAAAGGAAACAGATTATTCCTAGAGCCTCCAGAAAGAAATGAAGCGCAATTGACACCTTGATTTTCACAGGAGACCCATGTCAGCTTTAACTTATTTTATTCATTTTCTATTGCTCCTATAACACATTACCACAAAGTTTGTAGCTCTAAAACAACACAAATTTATTATTCTATAATTCTGGATGTCAGAATTCTGAAATGGATTTTGCCAGGCTAAAATCAATATGTCAGCTCTGGCCAGCAATTGCACCCCTCCAACCTCTGCTTCCATCTTCTCCTTGTTTGACTCTGACCCTCTAGCTTCCCTCTCATAAAGCTCCTTGTGATTACATTGGGCCCACAAATAATCCAGAGTAATCTTCCCATCTCAGAATCCTTAACTTTATCACATTTGCAAAGTCCCTTTTACCACATAAGGCAAAATAGTCACAGGTTCTGGTGATAAGGATGTAGACATATTTAGAGGGCTGTTATTCTGTGTGCCACACCTACAGAACAATAAAATAATAAATCTGTACTGTTAAAAGTCACTACATTTGTGGTAATTTATTACAGCAGCAATTAAAAATTAATGCAGTTGTATTATCCTTAGCATACTGACAAAGAAAAAAAGTTTCATAGAAATTAAATATCTTACCCACTCATGCAACTAAAGAAGGCTGAATTTTCTGAGAATTATATTGTCTTAGTCCATTTGTATTGATATAAAGGAATACCTGAGGCTGGGTAATTTATAAAGAAAAGAGGTTTATTTGGCTCGATTGTGTGTAGGTTATAAACAAAGCATGGTGCTAGCATCTGCATCTGGTGAGGACCTCAGGCTGATTCCATGTATGGGAGAAGGGGAAGGGAAGCTGGTGTGTGCTGAGATCACATGATGAGAGAAAGAAAAGAGGGAGAGTGAGGTGCCAGGCTCTTTTTAACAACCAGCTCTTGTAAGAACTAATAAAACAAAAATTAACTCATTACCACAAAGACAACACCAAGCTATTAATGAGAGGTCCACCCTCATGACCCAAACACCTCCTACCAGGCCCCAACTCCCAACACTACCACACTGATAATTAAATTTCAACATAATATTTAGAGGAGAAAACAAACCATATCCAAACTATAGTAGTCATCTTTGTTCTAAATACCACACCTAACTTGGACATTAGTAGCAGTATAAAAATTAGAATATACCACTAAAAAGTTCATTTATCCATAGATTCAACTAACATTTATAGAGTGTCCACTGTGCACTAGGGCCTGTTCTAGATGAAGGGTGGTCTTGCTTACTAAGCATCTGTCTTCCTACCCTTCCCATTAATAATCCCTAATTTATTAAGCCTAATGTCTATACAAAATAAATTTATTTTAATATTTTCTTTACATCCTGACATTATACTCAAATATTTTATGCAATCTTTCAGAAAAGGTTACACTGAAAACCATATTTGGAAGTTAGAAAGTGAAGTGGAGAGATATAAGATAAATAAGAAGGCCACTCCTGGGCTGCTAGAGTAGCTTCCTAAGAGCACCTTCTCCAATCCATTATTATCTTAGTTTCGGTACCCAGGGAAGAGACTCTGAGACAAAAATTTACATGTAGGAATTTTCTTGAAGAGTGCTGTTAGGAACAAGATTTACAAGAAAGTGAAGAGAGCAGCATAGGACAGAAAGGGAAACTGAACTGTTACAACGGCAACAGGGGACTGAGGAGATCACACAGGGAGTCCTGGAGCTGGGTTGACCCTTCATATGTGCCTGGGAAAAAGGGTTGAGTCCCTAAAACCCCATATTGATCAGTCATTGGATGTAAGGTTGATCCCAAGGGAGGGCATGACCTTTTGTAAGACAGGTCCCATTGGGCGAAGACAATCACTAGAGAGGTATTCAACTCTGAGCCAAGAGCAGCCAATACTCCTGGAAGCTGGGGAAATGAGTAAATAGATCATGAAGGAAAGATCTGAGTAGTTCACCACAGTGACTATTCAGTCTACCCTGCATAATTTAAGTCAAATTAATTTTCATAATAAGTTTGCCCCATTTAAGATCAGCTCATATGTTCTCTTCTCCTGATAAAACCTGCAAGAGGAAGATTAGTGAGAGAAACTATAGCTTTACCGGAGCTTCTGGTCTTATATCTGCCATCAATACTTATCATCTCCTTCTTCCACAATCCACTCTAGATTCCCCTTACCCTCAGCCAGCCCCATTGCTGGTCTAGGTGGATTACCTTGTAGGGAAGCTCAGAGTCTTATCCCTGCAGAGTCTGAGTCCCTGGACACCATGCTCTTCTCAGACCATATCTGCTCTACTTGTACACTTATCACCAAAACTGGCCAGTGCACACCAAGAAATGCCCTGATGGAACAGTTGGGAGCCAGATGTATTCTTCTTACCTCCATTATATAACATCAATCTTTCCTCCCCATGGTAATCAGGGTTCATTATCCTTGCCAACAGAGTGACTTCTTTCTGTTCTCTTTTCACAAGGCACCTGAAGTGACCAGACAGCAGCCATAGCTTCAGTTTTAACCTGATTCATGATGTTTCTCCTGGTGGATGCATCCCCTTCCAGGGTACAAGAACTCTAGTTTTTCAGAACCTAAAATGTGGGGTCAGGAAGCATAAATTCTCCCAGTTGGTCATTGGGAATTATGATAAGTGGGACTACTCCTATCTTCATCTCTTGGTTTCTGGATTCATGAAGTCTATATCCTCTTAGTAACAACTGCCTTTGAATGCATACTGTATCTTAGAGGAAAACACCACATTCTCATAGAGTATCATTTCCAACTGGGTGTCTCAGCTGCAGCTTTAAGAAGTTGCTCCATTGCTCTATATGGCTGGCAGCTTCTAGGTAAAGCAATTTGTGAAGTAGTGTTGCACATTCCTTGCTACAAAGAGAGTCCCTTGCTCTCAAGTGAAGTTATATGGGATAGCATGTCAGTGGATCACACACGCTATTAGCACACAAATAGCGGCGTTGGTTGAGGCTTAGTGGCAGGAAATGCAAACACATACCCAGACTATGTGGTGTTGATCCTGGACCTGCTCTGAGACCCAGTGAAAGCTAAAATCTTCCAGTTACTTGTGAATGGGTCTGAGTAGTATTCCTAAGTGATGGGAATTATGAGTTGTAATAATTTGTCCTATATTTTTGAGGGAATGCCCCAGCAGTTCCCAAACTACTCTCCAGGTGGTGTAATTAACCAATGGGGTTTTGTAGGGTTTAAATCCCACCACTGGGAATGCCATATTTTTTTTAAGTATTTCCATAGCTTTCTGTGAGTCAGCACACACACACACACACACACTCTCTTGCATATGCATATACACATGCACTTCTCTGACATTGCCACCCATTACCTTGCTTCAGATGGTTAAGTACCTGGCTTCTATTATTTCATAATCCTATCATTTCCATTGCTATTAGGGAGCCAAGTTCTTTATCACCATCTCCTATCATCAGCCATAATCTATAGAGGACAGCCACCACTGAGCTTCTTAGTGATGCAGGTTCCTACCACCAGAACATTTCTTGTTGCTTTGGAAAATGGAGTGTCCTCTATTCTTACCTAGTACATCTCTCCAGCATGGTCTCTGAGTCTTTTGATTTCTTCTTCCATTGTCTGCCACAGCAACTCTGGCATTTCTACTTCATTAAGAATTTACTATTGCCCTCTCCAAGCCCCTAAGACCCAACTTAGCTGCATTTTAGTAGCATTTCCTTGGTCTTTGACAAAGCATTAAATCTTATATCAAAAGAAAGCACCCCCACATCAATAAACTATCTTATCTAACTATGTTCTGTTCTCTCTGGACTCAGTTATCCCCAGAATCCTGTCCTATACATTTTCTCCAGCCTCTTGCTGATGTAAGTTGACTAAATCCTTTCTTTTCTACAGAAGGTCCAGCATTTACCCCAGCATTCCAGTAAAACACTTAAAAAGTTGATCACTGCCCTGAAGAAGCTTATTAACTAGCTCACTGAGAAGTATGTATAATTGTCCAAACACATTTACAGAACCTGAAGTGACCAGACATAAATCACTATGCAAAGTATTATGGTACATGAAGTGTTTGAGGAAGCACAGGATGAAAGATTTAATTGTTAGGGTAATTCATTATGGTATATTTCTCAGAGGATCTAGGTGTTGAAGAAACTGAAGCAAAGAGATTCTCTCTCTTATCTACTTAACTTGGAAAAGGTGATAATTCACTTTCCCCATTCTCAAAGAGAGCCAAAGAAAACAATTCATCAAGATGTTTTAGTATTCAGTCCTGGGTATTTAATGACCCTTCAGCTATTTTCACTTGGTCATCCATGAAATCATAAGAAGAATGTCTGGTTAAGTTCAAATCCAGTCTTTAACACCACTTTGAACATAATTTACATCATGACTAATTGAATAATATCTGCTCAGCTTTCACCAAATGCTGAAATGGATAGATTTGAAGATAACTACATATTCTTTTCATGGATGACTTAATAATGTGCTCAAAAGCATTCTAGGGATTTCACATGCTTTTATTCTTCTCAGCACAGTGTCATAACCATCCAGAGTTGGTGTCACACAGAGTTGGTTCAAATATCTGCATGGCCTTTTATTAGCAATTCAACTTTATATTTATTACTTGAGCTGAGTCAATAATTTTCTGATATATATGATAGGAACAACATACACACACAACAATTAGGATATATCATTGTGAGAATCAATGGGATAATCTGTATGAAAGAGCCTGACCCAAAGAGAGTGCTCACTAAATGTTGATCTCTCCCTTTCTTCCATCTCCAGTGAAAATTGGGAATATTTTTATTTTTGCCTATTTTACCTATACATTTATATAGAGAATAGAGGAAATAAAGCATTAGTTTTGAAAAAGAATTTTTAAATAAGGTTATTTCCAATTTGTTGGTATTATGAATGTGCAGCAATATGCCTTGCACCTCTCTCTAGCATATTGTGTTTGACATTCCCAAGAAAACTTAAATACATATATCTTTTATTGAAGTCATTGTGTGCTATCACTGTAAGAGTTATGATAGAAATAATTACAAAGATATTGCCAATCTATCACTATGATGGCTCTGCACATTTTCCTGCTGCTTATTCTCTCTTTTCTGTTCTATTTAAAGAAATATTACATGGTTCTTTTTACTATAAAGAAGATAGTAAAAACTAGAAATTCAAGAAGGAAAATGTGCCAGGAAAATTATTCACAGGTAAACTTAGTGGGCATTATAATTTGGAAAAAAAAGTAAGTGTTGTGGAAGTCCATATAAAATAAAGAAAGGACCTTTGCAGATAAAATGGTTAAGTTACCAAAATATCCTTAAGACCCAGTAAGAATAAGATGCTGTTAGGGAGAAGGATTAAAATCAATAGCCACTGGGGAGCTCTAAGGTAGGCTAAGGTTAATTTAATGATAAAATTAGTGGTTCTTGGGGTAAAAAATGAATGTGTTTTCTTTTTTTGTCCATTGAAAATGGCCATATAGGATGCCCTGCAGAAACAGAGATGTCCATTTTTTAGAAGAGAAAGAGGTGGATTTGAAGGAGATCAATACTGCTTGAAGAGCAGAAGAAACATGTAAGTTATAATACCAAGTCCATTTAGGATTCATTCCAAAGGTGAAGGAAGTGGCAAATGTTAGGAAAAGTTCGTATCAGCTATATTTCATGTCTTCCTATAAATTGGGGTGGGACCTACAAGCTACAGAAAAAATGAATGTAGCTCTGTATAGAAAAGGACCTTTAAAAACCATCATGAAGGCTTTGTTACTTTTATTTTCAGAGAGCAGCAGTCTTAAAGAATGTGCTAGAATTTTTTTCTCTCTGACCCATTTTTATCTCACAGTTTTCAGTTTTCGGCTCTAAATGGTATGTCTCCTCAGCAATTTCTAAATTTTTAAACTTAAGATTGCTTTGCATTTAAGATGCTTTGGCAAGGGATGTAATGAGAATGTTAAATCTGAGCAAAACTTCTTGAAGTTCTAAATGAGGCCATCAAAGAGAACATTCACCATATGGAACCAGTGATTGATCTGAAGCCTAGAGTCTTGCTTTTAATCTCTTGTTTCCCAGCAAAGAGAAATTTTGTAGAATATTCTCTCTTCTTAAAGACTTAAACTAAAATACATAGTTAAAATAGAAGCACTATACTTTATGTGTATTTACACAACGGATAGTAGTACATTTTTATCCAGATCCCAGTAAGGAGGGAAGGCACTCTAAACAGATGCTCCTCAGTTGGGGTTCCTGTTCTGTTACTACTCCTAGGTTCACTGCTGAATAGAGGGCAATCCCCAACAGATTCCATATCCCTAGCTGATGGCCTACGTCTGAGCCTAAGATTGTTCACCAAGACCTATGATCTCCTCTCACTCTTTGAGAAACTGCTGCACAGTATTTCTCACCTCCCTTCCACCTAGGCAGGGCTTCTCCTTACTCTCTCCCTTTCCCTGTATACCAGCTAAGTAGAGAGAATGCTGAGAATGGAGAAGAGGGCAGAGGCACAGCTGGAAAGAACTTGGGTATCTGATCTGCCTCATGGATGTTAGGCTTTTGGGTGAACAATAAATTTTTATTGTGTTAAGGCACGACAATGGTGAGTTTGTTTATTATTGCAGTTAGGCTAACCTTTTAAACCATATCTCACTGAGGATCTTGCACACACAGAGTCAATTCAATAAAGAGAATATTGTGGAATACAGACAGTAATTGTTTGAGATAACTTCATAAGTAAAATCTCTGTTTGATGTGAATTTAAAGTTTATAAATGTTCCCAGTGAAAACACTGACCAATCCTATCATTAGTGTCTATGATGTATCAACTTGAGTAGGCCATGGTACCTAGATATTTGGTCTAACATGTGTAGGTGTTGTTGTGAGGGTGTTTTTTTAAGATAAGATTAATAGTTAAATCAGTATACTATGAGTAAAGCAGATTACCCCATAATGTGGGTGGGACTCATCCAATCAGTTAAAGTTTGTAAGCGAAAAACTGACATATCCCAAACAAGAAGAAATTATGCCAGCAGACTGCTTTTGAACTTGAGCTGTAATATCAACTCTTCCCTGGATCTTGAGCCTGCCTGCAAACAGTGCAGATTTTAGACTTCCGGCCTCCACAATCACATAAAACAATTCCTATTTCTTAAAATAAATCTCTGTGTGTGTGTGTGTGTGTGTGTGTGTGTATGTCTGTGTGTATATACATCTCATTGATTTTGTTTCTTTGGAGAACCCTGACTACTAAAGTTTTTATTTCAAACTAAGGAGGCAGGCCATAAGATCGAGTGTGAAAAATCATAACCATTGCCAATTAGCCAATGTCAAATAAAATGGCATCCTAGGTTCATTTTGAATTTAATAAACTTGCCATGGAAATACATTTAACTGTTCTTTATGAGCCCTGCTGCTGTTTTTTATATCCTAAGTATATCTCATCTTTTCAATTACAATTATAAGCAACACTAAGTAAAATTAAAAAAGATTGCCCCCGGAAGATTCAACAGGAAAAACAGGCACATGAGCTGAAAGCAGTTAGTTAACCTATTAGAGAATTATTTATTGAACATTTTCCCATACTGGGCCTGTGGCAGATATGAAAATATACAACTAATGGAAACATGATTCCTGCCTATGACAAATATTTTCCAAAAATAGCAGCAACAATACCACCTAACCTATATGCTTTTTTTTTTTTTTTTTTTTTTACTATGTGACTTTGATATTCCTTCCCTCAGAAGATAGAGTCTATGTCTTCCTCTCTTGAGCCTGGTCGGTTTCTGCTTCAACAAATACAGTGTGTCAGAAATGATGCAATGTGATTTTCAAGGCAATGCCATAACAGTGCCATGTTCTTCTGCCTTACTCACTTGAGACGCTTGCTCTAGGAGAAGCCAGATGCATGTAAGCAGTCCAGCAAGCCCAAAAAGGTCAATATGGAGAGACCACATAGAGAGATCTTAAGAATATGTGTAGGGACATTAAAATAAAAGGAGGGAGAAAGAGAGAGAGGAAAGAAAAAGAGATGAGGGGAGAGAGACCAAATCAGCTCCCAGTTGCTCCAACTCCCTATGTTTCAGCTCCATCTACTGTCTGACTAAACTACGTAAAAGTCTGTTATAGACTGCATTGTACCTCCTCGCATTCATTTGTTGAAGCCCTAACCCACAAAGTGACTATATTTGGAGATAGGGCCTTCAATAAGGTCAGAAGAGTAGGGCCCTAATCCAATTAGGATGGGTGTCCATATAAGAAGAGAGACACTAGATCTCTCTCTCTCTCTCTCTCTCTCTCTCTCTCTCTCCCTCCCCCTTCCTCCTCCCCCACCCCTCTATCTCTCCACACATGCACATAAAAAAGTCCATGTGAGGACACAGTGAGAAGTTGGTATCTGCAAACCAAGAAGAAAGGCTTCAGCAGAAACCAATTCTGCTGGCACCTTGACCTTGGACGTGTTCTGGTAGTATATGAAGACTAATAAAGACTTTGATCTAGAATCATACAGCCAAGACCTTCCCAAGTTCCTGACCCACAAAAATTATGTAAGGTAATAAAATGGTGATCCTCATTTTAGGTCACTGAGTTTTGGTGTGATGTGTAACACAGCAATAGACAATTGGAACACTGTCCTTGAGGTGCTTATTGTTTATCAGGGGAGATAAAATTAAAATGCTATGTTTTATATCAAATTCTATATGCTAAGAGGTAAGAAAAGGGATAATAGAAGGTTTTTTGAACTGGAAATTATTTAATGTTAAATAATTGATCAGAGTGGATAGACCTGAATAATGGAAGCTTAGTGGGGTTCAAAGTGGAAAAAAAGAGAGAGATCACTGAAGACTCACGTGGGTGATGCTATGGACTGAACTGTGTTTCCCCAAGATTCATATAAGTCCTAACCTCTTATGTGACTGTATTGGAGATAGGGCCATTAAACTGAAATGATTAAATGAGGCCATAAGTGTGGAGTTCTGATCTGATACAGCTGATGTCCTTCTAAGACGAGGAAGAGATAGCAAAGCTCTCTGTCCATCATGTGAAGGCACAGTGAGAAGGCAGCTATCTACAAGCCAGGAAGAGAGTCCTCACAAAAACCCAACCATGCTGTCACCTTGATCTTGGATTTCTAGCCTATAGAGCAGCGAGGAAATACATTCTTGTTGTTTAAGTCACCCTATCTATGGTATTTTGTTATGGCAGCCTGAGTTTACTAATATAGGTGACTTCACAGTTTTTTCAGGACTTAATTAGAGCACCAAATCCTTAATAGATATGAAGAAAAATAAAAATATGTATATAAATTGTTTGATCCACACAATAAGTCTATGAGCAACCCAAAGCAGGAATTTTGTTTGCTAAAGTGTCTCTAGCACCTAAATCGTGGCCTGTTTCTGAGCCATAGTGATTGCATAAAAAAGGGAGAAAGTGAGGACAACGTGGTGAAAACTAAAATCTTTCAATGATAAAGAACCTAATACCTTCTAGAAGAAGCTCTATGATAACCCGAAGAAAGAAAAAGGAAAAGTGGCACAGATCAAGTAATAGAATGGGACCTGCCCAAACAGAGGAAGCCTCTATGAAACACTGGGTTAACCAGTGTAGGCATATGTAAAACTCTCATTTTATTGGTGCCTGCACTTCAGGCCACTCATTCTCAAAACATTCTTCTTACTCACTATTCCCTAATAATTATTCAATGCTGATAGAACTATTTGTTGTGACCAGTCTGGGATGTGTGGCCTCCCACTAGTTCCCACCTTGCTTTCTAGCCTCCAACAGCTCTTTCTCTGCTGGCTTCAGTGTTTCTCCATAGGCTTGCCTGCACTTGCTGTTCAGTCCTTAAATATTAATCCACATCTAGTTTTGGACACTTTTAAATGTACAGAGTATAAATAAATGCATCTCACTCAAGTCTTTTTAAGAGAGTCTAAAACTTGTTAAAGGTCAACTACATGCAAAATAATCATTAAAAAGAGAAAGTCCATTAATTGTGGACTTAAAAATTCAAAGGGGAGTGTAAAGCAGGAAATAAAAGATAAGCAGAAATAGAAATACATGTCCAAGATCTCACGGTACATTTTTGTCTTTATGATTGTAAGCGCTCATTTATAAGAAATAGATTCTTTAGTGAACTTACTCTATACCCAATTTTCAGCTGGTTCTTTACTATTATCCAATGTCAAGGTAGAAAGATAGACGAGGCCAATTCTTAATGCCCCTGGCTTCCGCTCCTTTGATTCCATAACTCTAGGGCAGATTTGGACTCGCCAGTTTGATTGTATATAGGGTTTCATGGGTGAAAAATTGAACTAGAACATCAGTTTTCTTTAGCCTGAATATTACTTTGTAGTGGTTTGCTATTTAACCCTATGTGTAACTTGAACAGTCATAATCCACAATTTCCCCAACAGGGAGTTACTCTTTAATGAGATGGTACTAGGTTTCTGAATGTACTTTTTAGACACCTATTTCCTACTGGATCTCTTATTGTATTTCTGCAGCAGTGAAACCTATTTGAATGTGGACTATATAAGAGGAATGCATATTTTTTTCTGAATACAACTCAATTTCAAATGTGTGATAAGAGTTGAGTCCTAGGAGGATGAGTAGCATCAGCAAGATGGCTAACTAGAGGTGACTGGTACTTGTTTCTTCCCATAAAAAAATCCCAAAACAATAAATAAACAACTAAAATCCAACGTAAGAGTCTGAAATAGAGCACTGGAGCATAGCAAGGAACTAGTTAAATCCCTGTGGAGCACACAAACCCATGATGGCAGAGAGGGAAGCAAAGCACACTACCTCTGCTACCTCCTCTTCCCTGTCAGGATCAGCTCAGAGTCATAAGGGACTTCCCCAAGCAGGAAAAAGGTAAACAAAAGGCCCAAGCAGCCTCCATCACAACCTTAGACACCTACAGTCCTTGCTACAGAAGAATCCAGCACTCCTCACAGGCCCTGAGCAGAGTTTGGTGAGCTGCCTGGAAATCACATGACTGTTTTGCTCCCGAGTGGGAGCCCACATTGTGCATCCTCCCACCCTCAGTAATCCTAACTGCTACAGCCCAGTACAATCTTGAAGCCAAAGTCACTGCTACAATGCAAGATGCTCTGGGAGCCAATAGTCACTGCATTTCTCCATCCCTGAGGCTTTGCCGTCATTCCACCATGTTCACACAGGTGGCTACAGTATCATGACACCAGCTGTTTGGAGCCCGCACCCAGCAAAATGGCCATGACTACAGTGCCCAAGTACACACAATGCCCTTCCCTGTAAGGTACTGACAGTCCTGCACAGTGGTGAAGCCAAACCTGGTCCAGACAAACCATTATGCATGCATGCCTCTAGCCTGAGAAGCAGCCTGACAGATTCCAGCAAGCCTGCAGCCAAGCCAGCGCAGCCAGCACACATGCATGCCCCCAGCCTGACAAAGAGTCCAGCAGACCTGGCCCCCCAGAACCTTCCCCTAAGCCATGAGAAGCCCCTAGCCTGAGAAGCAGCCCAATAAACCTGCCCTCAGCAAGCCTTCCCCCAGAGAAAATCTAGCTACCACATGTGTACGTCTTCAGCTTAAGAAGCAGCCCAACAAATGGACCCCCATGAGCATACCCTGAGTCAAATCAGAGAACACGTATGAACATGTGTCTCTAGCTCAAGAAGGAGCCCAGTGGACCTGCCACTGGTAAGACTGTCCCTAATGAAGCCCAGGCACCATGTGGGTGTCCCTGGCCTGAGAAGCAGCCCAGCAGACCTGCCTATGGTGATCTCACCCCTAAGCTAGACTAGCTTCCACATGCACCTGCCCCTGGCCTGAGAAGCAGTCCAATGCCCCACTTTTGGCAAGCTTGTACCCTAGCTACCTGATCAACCACACACGTATCTCCCCAGACTACGAATCAAACCAGCACCCTGCCAGCACCAGCAAAGGCAGGCTAACCACCATATAAACCTCTGCAGCTAGCCTACTGAGGCACTCACAGACATGCTAACACAGATTACAGCAGAAGAAACTACATGGAAACTATATTACTGTGTCCATCCAGAACCAAAGCCAATGCACTCTAACCCAACCAACACCCTAGAATCCATCTA
Organism: Lepilemur septentrionalis; assembly: GCA_963573855.1. Lineage (NCBI taxonomy): Eukaryota > Metazoa > Chordata > Mammalia > Primates > Lepilemuridae > Lepilemur > Lepilemur septentrionalis. Next base: position 17,050 of record CAUYMX010064185.1, read on the forward strand.
CAGGGAAAAGTCTTTCCCTGAAAAAGCTATTTCATAAAATTAAAACAGGCAACTATTTGACAAGATGCACAGGTATCAACATAGAGACACAAGCAACTTGAAAAATCAAGGAAACATGACTTTTACAAAGGAACACAGTAATTATTTACTAACAGACACCCCACAGATGGAAATTTAAGAAATGCCTAAAAGTGAAATCAAAATAATATTCTTAAGGAAACTATTATGAGAAATTATATGGCAACAAATTGGAAAGCCTAGAATAAATGGATAAATTCCTGGACACATACAATCTACCAAAGTTGACTTATAAACAAATAGAAAATCTGAACAGACCAATAATAAATGAGGAAATCGAATCAGTAATGAAGTCACCTATCAAATAAATGTCCAGGATCTGATGGCTTCACTGCTGAATTCTACCAGACATTTAAAGAATAACTAATACGAATTCTTCTCAAACTATTCCAGAAAATTAAAGAAGAGGGTATACTTCCAAGCACATTCTACAAGGCCAGTGTCACCCTGATATCAAAACTAGACAAGCAACCAATAAAGAAAACTATAGGCCAATATCACTGATGAATATGGATGCAAAAATCTTCAACAAATACTAGCAAAGTAAATTCAATAGCACATTTAAAGGATCATCCACTATGATCAAGTGGAATTCTCCACAAGAATGCAATGATACTTTAACGAATACAAATCAGTAAGTGATATATCACAATGAAAGAAAAGACAAAAAACATATGGTCATTTCAGTAGATGCAGAAAAAGCATTTGACAAAAATTCAACATCCCTTCATGATAACAACTCTCAGCAAATTAGTTTTAGAAGGTATATACCTCAACACAATAGAGGCCATATATAAAAACCCCATAGTTAACATTATGCTAATTGGGGGAAAAATTGAAAGTTTTTCCCTTAAGATCCAAAATAAGACAAGAATGTCCACTTTCACCATTTCTATCCAACATAGTACTGGAAGTCCTAGCCAGAGCAGTTAAGCAACAGAAATAAATAAAAGGTATCCAAATGGGAAAGAGTTTTTTCATAGACAAATTGTTCCTGTTTGTAGACAACATGATCTAATAAATAGAACACCCTAAAGATTTCACCAAAAAACTGTTAGAACTAATAAGCAAATTCAGTAAATTTGCAAGATACAAAATCAACATATAAAAACGAGTGATGTTTTTACACCCTAATAATAAACTATCTGAAAAAGAAATCAAGAAAATAATCCCATTTACAAAAGGTACAAAAAATGAGATACCTAGAAGTAAATTTAATCAAGGAGGTAAAAGATCTGTACAATGTAAACTATAAAGCATTGATGGAAAAATTGAAGAGGACACAAATAAATGAAAATACATCCAGTGCTATGTATAGGAAGAATTAATATTGTTAAAAGTGTCTATACTACCCAAGGCAATCTACAGATTCAGTGCAATCCCTATCAAAATACCAATGACATCCTTCATAGAAATAGAAAAAATAATCATATAATTCATATGGAACTACCAGAAGACCTCTAATAGGCAAAGAAATCTTGAGCAAAAAAACTCTCTCTCTCTCTCTCTCTCTCTCTCTCTCTCACACACACACACACACACACACACACACACACACACAAAATGCTGGATGGAGGCATTATACTACCTGACTTCAAAACATACTACAAAGTTATAATAACCAATAACAACATGGTATTAGCATAAAAACAGAAAAACAGCTCAAAAGAACAGAACAGAGGGCTCTGAAATAAATCTATACGTGTACAGTTAACTGATTTTTGACAAAGGTACCAATAACACACGTTGGGGAAAGGACAATTTTTTCAATAAATGGTGCTGGGAAAATTGGCTATCCATGTGCAGAAAAGTGAACCTGGACCCCTATCTTTACCATACATAAAAATTAACTCAAGATACCTTAAAGACGTCAATGTAAGACCACAAACTATGAAACTGCTAGAAGAAAACATACAGGAAATGCTTCATGACATTGGACTAGGCAAAGAATCTTTTTTTTTTTTTTTTTGGCAGAGGGGGGATGAGATCTCAGAAACACGGACAACGAAAGTAAATATAGACAAATAGCATTATATCAAACTAAAAAGCTTCTGCACTGCAAAGGAAACACTCAACAGAGTGGAGAAACAACCTACAAGACGGGAGAAAATATTTGCAAACTGTACATCTGACAACAGGTTAATATCCAGAATATACAAAGAACTCAATTGCAAAAAACCTCTAATAATCCAATTAAAAAATGGGTTAAAGACCTGAATAGACATTTCTCAAAAGAAAACATAAGCCAACAGTTTTATGAAAAAATGCTCAGCATCACTATCATCAGGGAAATGCAAATGAAAACCACAATGAGATATCACCTCACTCCAGTTAAAATGGTTATTATCAAAAAAAAAAAAAAACCCAAAAGATAACAAGTATTGGCAAAGATGTGGTGAAAAAGGAACACTTATAAGCTGTTGGTGGGAATGTAAATTAGTACAACTATTATGGACTACAACATGGAGGTTCCTCAAAGAATTAAAAATACGATTCCATAATCCCACTACTGAGCCTATATATCTAAAGGAATTTAAATCAGTATGTCAAAGAGATATCTGCATTTCCAAGTTTATAGTAGCACTATGTACAATAGCCAAGATATAGAATCAACCTAAGTGTCCAATAAGAAATGAATAAAGAAAACGAGGCATAATTACATTATTACTATGCAACCATAAAAAAAGAATGGAATCCTGTCATTCGCAACAACATAGATGAACGTGGAGGACATTATGTTGAATGAAATAAGTCAGACACAGAAACAAAAATATATGTTTTCACTCATATGTGGAATCTAAAAAAGTGATCTCATAGATATAGTGAACACAACAGTGGTTACCAGAGACTGGAGCAGTTAGGGGAAAGAAATAATAAGGAAAAGATGGTTAATGGGTACAATGTTAAACTAGAAAGGAATAGCAAGTTCTGGTGTCCTGGTACATAACAGAGTGACTTTAGTCAACAATAAGGTATTGTCTATCTCAAAACAGCTAGAAGAGAGTATTTTGTATATTCCCACCACAAAGAAATGATAAATGTTGGAGGTAATAGATATGCTAATTACCCTGATTTGATCATTGCACCATGTATTTGTGTGTCAAAATATCACATTGCACCCTATAAATATGTACAACTATTATGTGGCAATTTAAAAATTGGACAAATGATCTGAAATGAAGATATACAGATGGCAAATAGGCTTGTAAAAGGATGATCAACATCATATGCCATTAGGGAATTGCAAATAAAAACAATAAGAAACCACTACGCACCTATTAGAATGGCTAAAATAAAAAAAACAGTCACAATACCAAGTCCTAGAGAGCATGTAGAACAACAGAAACTCTCATTCATTGTGAGTGGGAATACAGAGTGGTACAGCCACTTTGAAAGAGGTTAGCAGTTTTGTATGAAGTTAAGCATCATCTTAACCTATAATCCAGCAATCACACTCGTAGGTATTTACCCAAATAAGCTGAAAATCAATGTCCACACAAATCCTGCACACAAATGTTTATAGTAGTTTTTTTCATAATTGCCAAAACTTGGAAGCAAACAAAATGCCCTTAAATAGATGAATGGCTGAACGACTGTGATACATCCATAAAATGATATATTATTCAGGAATAAAAAAGAAATGAGCTATCAAGCTACAAAAAGAAACAAAAGAAACTTAAATGCATGTTGCTAAGTGAAAGAAGCCAATCCAAAATGTTTATATATTCTGTGATTATGGGTTTATGATATTCTGGAAAAGGTAAATATGGAGACTGTCAAAAGAACAGTGTTGGTCAGCGTTCTGGAAGGATAGAGGGAGGGGATGAATTGGTAGAATGTGATATTTTTAGAAAAATGAAACCATTCTGTAGGACACTGTAATGGTGGAAACATGACATTGTATGTTTGTAGAACCATAGCATAATCAATACATAGAATGTATCCTGAGAATGTATCCTAACCAAGGACTTTGGTTACTAATAATGTCTTACTATTGGATTAATTAAATTATCAATAACACTGTTACCTGCCTACTACACTAATGGAAGGTGTTAATAATAGTTCAAACTATGGAGTGAGGGGGAAAAGGGAATATTTGGGAACTCTATTTTCTATTCAATTCTTCTGTAAACCTAAACTGCTCTAAGAAATGAAGTTTATCAATTTTTCCAAAAAGCTTCTAAAAAACAAGTTGAGTCATGCATTGCCAAATAAACTAGTACATTTCTGTGCCCTAACTACAAGCCACATAACACTCTGAGGTACAGATAAACCATGAGATAAAATAGGATTGAATCATAGGAGATGAGCTGTGAAGACATTAGTTTCCTGTGTTTTTGGTTAAGATAGATGACATCTGTAGACACATGGATTAATTTTTGGGTTTTCTATTCTGTTCCATTGCTCTATGTGTCTGTTTTTATTCCAGTACCATGCTGTTTTGGTTACTATGGCTTTATAGTGTATTTTGAAGTCTGGTAGTGTGATGCCTCCAGCTTTGTTCACTATACATTATATAGTATAGAAAACATGGCTAGGCACTCCATAAATATGCAACATTATGTGTCAATTAAAAATTTTAAAACATAGATAATATCTATTTTATTATGTTCTCCATGACTGCTTGCAGACATGGGAGGGCAGAACCATTCTGTCTACAATTCATCTGCAGAACCAACTTTGAATACAACTGGACCAAACAGGTCATAAATATTTACTAAAAGGTCTGAATGAAAATAAAAGGTGGCTCAAATTGGCTCAAAAGGTAAAGAATTTGTTTTGCAACACTGTACTAGATGTAACTATAATTTTAAACATTTTCAAACAGCACACCCTGAAATCAATATCATTGCTTAGAAAGTTATACGTTGCATCATCCAATTCATATGTATCATTTAGGATTTTCTAATGCTTATAGAAAATAATCTATAGTATAATTTGATAGATGGAATGCTCATCATATCAAAGTTCAGTCTCTGACAAATATTGTAACATGCAGTCTTGTCAATGATGCTTCTGGCTTACAATTACTTTTGTTCTTGAAAGTGTTTGAAAATAGAATTGTCATGAATTTTTGTTTACAACTCTAATGCAGTTAGATTTTAGCTTCTGAAAGGAAATAGTTTCTGGGCTCCAATGACCCCATATGGCTTTAGCCTATTTCTGTAGCACTGATATGTTAATTTGATAGTGGTTCCACTGCAAGTTTATGGCCCTAGACTTCACGTTTACCTTGACTTCAACTGGACTTATTAAATAGCACTCAGCTTTTGGACATTCTGGCACCTCTCTATAACTTACATGGCAATGCTGCTCACTCACATCACATGTTCACTCTTCACATCCTGTTCTCTGACAACCTGTGAATAATGAGTGAGTCTCCGCTGGGTGATTGCTTTGTGAAGAGAGATGAATAATTTACCTGATAATCATGGTCATCTATCAGACTATGCATTTTTCCCTAATAAGTGATTTTGCTATGCATTGCTAAAATTATGCTGAATTTTTCATGAGCTGGATGAGTGCATTCTGGCATCTGTTTATAATGTCAACTAACAGTTTTTTTTTTTTAATGAAATGAATCCTTAGAAGATGAGGAAAACTGGAAAACTGGGTGTTTAAAAAGATATATTACCTTTCAGAATGGGGGCTCTCTTTGCCTGAATTATAAAAAGGTCTCCAGAGGTTTGAGAGTAATTCACTGTTTTCAAATCTTTCATTCAAATGATCACATACAGTTCAGCATATTGTGCATCATTTGCACACTTCTTGGAAGCTCAATTTGTACTTAATGCTTTGAAAGATGGGAATCACAGGAGTTCAGTACTTATATTCAAGTATTCTCAATGAGTAGCATCTGAAGGTCTGAGCACTAAAATCTCCTATTTAAAAACCAAGCTTCAAACCTTAGGAAGCAAGCTAACTTGCTATTTTCTGTTTGAGAATATTAAAGGCAAAAAAGAATATTTTATTCATTGAGTCATTGCAGATGAGGAAATGGAAGATTAAATGGGAAAATAATCTAGAGTTAGAGAATTTTAAATAATTATGTTATAAAATAATACCTGCAATTTATACATTTCTAAGAAGTTCTAGTAGTATAAAATATGATCTGCATAACAATTTCTAGTTTCAAAATACATTTAAATGATTGTTTAATATATTTTTAAATAATCTGAAATTCAGAATTTTAAATTATTTTTAAAACAAATCCATCCTAAAATACCTTTTAATTTTCAGAAGCTTAGTAGAAGCAAAATGTAAATGAATTTATAATAGTTCAGTTTGCATATCCATAAAAATTTCATTTGGTGTTTTGTTTTTGATGTATAATAATTATTTTGGCTTCTTTCATTTAAAAATGTAGAATCTAGTGAAATTCAAGTAATCATAATGTATTACAGTTAAGTTTTTGACTAAAATGTAAAGATAATGTCTTAATTTTGTGTCAGTGCTTAGCACGGTGTTTGGCGTATATTAGGCACTCAACTAACTGTTGTGTGAATATTTGGCAACTGAAAATTAATACAAATATACAACTTTCCCATTAGCGATAGAAGAGTGAAAATGGTAACTTAAGGATAAGGTTATGGCAGGCTCAGTCCAAAATGAATTGGGTTTAGGTAAAAGGTAGGTCAAATTTAGTACAAATAAAAACAATGCTGGACACATTATAAAAACAGATTCTTGCTTTTAGCAAAAAATTTAAAGTTTTTCTGCTCTTCTCTCCTGGGATTTGGATATTAGTATTTTTATTTATTCTATTTAAAGAACGAGATTGTGTCTTTTGCAGCAACTTGAATAGAACTGGTGGCCATGATCCTAACTAATGTAACACAGGAATGAAAAACCAAATACTGCAGGTTCTCACTTAAAAGTGGGAGCTAAGCAGGGGCATACAGAGTGGTACAATGGACATTGGAGACTCAAAATAAAGAAGGGTAGGGGTAGAGAGGGAGGAAAAACTATTTACCCAGTGCAATGTACACTATTTGGGTGACAGGTACACTAAAAACACAGACATTACCACTATACAATTCATCTATGTAACCCAAAACCACTTGTACCCTAAATCTATCGAAATAAAAAAAATTCTCCAATTATCATAAGGATGTCTTTTCCAGCTGTTTTGTTCAAAATAAAATTCAATGACTACACCTTCACTTTGCTACCACTCAGTCATACTTATAAGAATTCAAATGCAAGTTTTATTATTATATTTTATTATCATCACCATTACCATTATTGCTGTGTGGCAAAGTATTATAGTGAGCCTATATATTAAATGTTTGTCTCTTCATAAACCCTTTTAAAAGCCTAAGTATTATAGGGCATGGCATAGTAAACATTCTGTTAAGTATCTGACATTTATTATAACTCTGATGTGTTAGAAACTGGGTATAATGCAAGACAGTGGATACTGCACCAAGATATTAAATACTTTATCTTTAAACAACAACAAAAAAAACCCCACAAAAACTCAGACGTGCTCAGGTTAAATGATATGAAATTTTCAAGTGTTATTGGGCAAAAGAAATAGTAAGTTAAAGAATTGATCTTGGTTTCTGTTCTTTAAAAGGATTACTATTAACTATTCACAGCCTTTTTCTCATATAGAATTTCCACTCTCGGTAGGAATTGATTAGCCTTTTATAGCTACTATTATTACTAGTGGGCAGAACACCAGATGAAAGGAGTCTGCATTCATTTTAAATAGAAAATCAAATGAACCATATACACCATTCACAGTGCAAAATGGATTAGATTTTTCTTTTTGCTCCAATTAAACTTTGAGTTTGTTAAAATATTTATGGCAGATCTAGAGCAAATATGTACAATAGAAGTTTACTGTATTTTTTGGTATCTATTTCCTATAAAAGCTTGGGCTAATGAGTAAGCTGGAAAGAATGGCCCAGATGCTCATAAAATATCACATGGCTGACCAGTTGGTTTGAGGTTGCTGCTATTTTTTATCCTCACCAGTCCTAAAACTATTACCATGTATTACTGCTCAATTACTTTTGGATTATTTAGATTTGAACAATCCTTACTTTGAAAAGGAAAAAATAAAATGAAGGACTCCTACCTGTTGGATAGATTTCTTCAGAGCAGAAGAGAAAAATGAAAATGGATTCTTAAGAAGGAATTACTCATGGCTCTTTTGACCTTCTCCAGATAACATATCTGATAGCTGTTTCTGTAAAGCATTGCTGATCCCCATTTCCTCAGCTTTTACTCTTTTCTAGAGGCTGTACCAGGAGGAGAACTGGGACAACTCCTTCTAAATAGAGGAATTGAGTACTCAGTTCTGGGTCTTTAGGAAAATAGGCCTTGACTCTCACACAAGTGATTCAGTACTTGATAGGAATTCCGTCAGACCCATGCTGGAAACTATTCCAAGAGCTAGAGACAAGTCCAGAAAGCAATTGAGAGTCATTGATTCGCCCCTGATGTTCAACATGTTGGTAAGAATATTTTTCTGGGGGCAAGAGGGGTGGGTGTCAGGACACGACCTTTATTGAGCTTATCTACTGGAGTGAAATTAAAGTCTGTACAAAACCAAATATTTATTACTAAGACTTCTGCATAACAATTAAAGTCCTAACAGTTTTCTTTTTTTTTTTTAAGCAATCAATTCAATTAAAACTCACTACTTCAGAATCAATAGCTTCTTTGAAGCCATAGTAACACTTAAATGTGTTTAAGACTCAAATGCATAAATTTCCTTGGTTGGAAAGCTTCCAATTTGCTGAAATAGAATTAAAAAAATAAATAAAAAGGAAAAAAATGTAGTCCACTGAATTCAACATCGAACAGCTGTTAGAGTCTGGAATAGATTGTTTAGAGTATTTAGTTAATGAAAGAATCAAGGAAGAATCCAGCCATCTTTTGACAGTCTTGTATTGTCCTTTCTTTCCAGTTTTGAGGATGTGAGGAATCATATATCACCAGCAGTAGTTATTGCCCAGATGAGAGTAAGAGGGCCACTCTTCTTTAACAGATGAGTTTTTGTTTGTCTGTTTAGAGATAGGGCCAATTGTAGCTCACTGCAGCCTCAAACTTCTGGCTCTAGCAATCTTCCTGCCTCAACCTTCTGAGCAGCCACAACTACATACACTTGCCGCTACCACGCTAATTTTTTAAAAATTTTCTGGAGACCAGTCTCACTAAATTGTCCAGGCTAGTCTCGGACTGCTGGCCTCAAGAGATCCTCCTGCCGCAGCCTCCTGAGTCGCTAACAGGAGTGAGACACTGCAGGAGTGCACAGTTTTTAGACGTGTTTCCCTCCAGTGAGGGACCCAGGACACCTTCATGGTACGCAGCAGCAGGTGCACCCATACTTCTGTGATGGGGCTTCCCCTGTGTCCGGTATCATGTGTGTAGCCTTGTGAGGACTGCAGGCTGGCTGTGGTGAGG